>PVLD010004970.1:97223-118398 GCA_004027595.1 Dinomys branickii
ATGGTAATAGATTGGAATGTCTAGGCCTGGCCATAGTTGTTTACCTTGCACCATGTGACCAGGTCAGGCTCTGGCCATAATGATATATATACTTTAACAATTCAGGCAAGGAGAAGAATTCCAGGACAAAGTCAGAACTGCAAAGTTAACCCTTTACAACTCCTCCAGGATGTTTCTCAAGACACATTTTGAGGCTTGTTTATCTTAAAATGTTGTGATAAAAGTCACCGCCCATTACAAACTGATTAATCGAACAAGCCATTATGTGTATAACTGAGTAACAAATGTGAAGATAACATTATGTAATACAGCATCCAGTGCTAATTCCCTACTATCTTCTTTATAATTTGGTATGTCCTTTATTGTTTTTGTGTTAACAAATGCAAAGATAACATTATGTAAGACAACATTCAGTGCTAATTCCCTACTATCTTCTCTATAATTTTGTATTTCCTGTATTGTTTTTGTGTTAATCTGGTTTATATGTCTCCATTCTTTTGTCTTTAAAATAAAAAATAAAATAAAATTTTTTAAAAAGTGTATGCTGGCAATGTCTTCCTTTGATACCTTGTGCCTATCACTTAAATTTTTCAGATATGTGCCTTATTCTTTCCAGATGAATTGGGAATACCTTCAAAGGGATGGTTAATTAATTTAAATTTCCTCTTTCTTTGGCCTTAAAGTCCTAGTTCAATGTCCAGTAGAAAGTGGCCACTTAGTTGAGTCAGACTTTTTGGGCTTGAATTCCGATTTTGCCTCAGTCATTACTTTGAGCAACTTATTTGTTCTGTCTCAGTTTCACATCTAAAAACAAAGACAGGAATCACACATATTTCACAAAGGTACCATGAAAACTAAATGAGATCACAATTGCAAAGCACTTTCTAAATTCCTAAAACATAGGAAGAGTTTAATAAATGTTTGTTGTCTGTCGGACGTGCTGTGTTAACAACCTTAGTGTTTCTGTGGCTGAAAACAACTAAGCTTTATAGACCTTCAGGCTATAGACAAGTGGACCAATAAGAGATTTCTGCTCATCAAGACCCACAGGGGCCCAGGCTGACAGTAACCCCATCCTGAATATTGTTGGTTGCTATGTCAGAGGGTAGAAAGACCTAACCAGAAGGTAAGTGTTCCAGGCTGGAAGTGGCATGTCTCACTTCCACTCAGAACTCCATTGCCATGGAAGTCACATGACCACATCCGAGCACTGGGAAAGAAGAACAGTGCCTGGGAGGAGAGAGGAGGGCCTCAGCTGACTGTCTCTAATTACAACCAAAATATTAGTTGTGTGGCTGTCATTTTGTTGTTGCTATTATTTCATGTGAAGGAATTAGAGCAGAGTCAGGCTCACACTAAAACTTAGTAAGTGATGGCCCCGGAAAAGGTTTCCCATGAACAAAATTCTTTTACTCAAGCCCAGCATTAAATACACACATGTGTACATGCAACACACAAAGCTGAGATTATTTATCCTAATATATACATTGCAAACCAAGACAGAACAAGTAGTACAAAAGTTAATGCATGCTTGATAAAAAAAAAAGCAATCTCTTTCTTATCTGGGAGAAAGAAAATTCCACAACCCCAGGCCCCTCTAGCCTTCTGGTCTCACCTAAGCAAGGGAGAGTAAAGGGAAGAAACACTTATGAAGGTCAAATCCCAAACACATAAGTCTACTACAATACTAAGATTTAATCTTAACTGAAGAATGCTTTTCCCTTACACCTCTTACCACCACATCAACAGGGCCCGTTACAGTAAATGATAGACTAATGCTGAGTTCTTAGAGAAACCCAAAGACCACAGGGAAGACATAAACAAGCATATTAGAGAAATGGGAAGCTCTGGCACCTATAGCTACAGCAACCTGTTTTCTTCACCTCCTATGACCTAACACATCACATGGAGCTTTGAATAAAGAATTCCAAAGAATGAGAAAACTGTCAGAAGAGAAAAAGCAAGCACCAGATATGACACATGTTGGAATAGATAAATAATCTAACTGATTAATATGCCAAAGACATGAATGGAGAAAGTAGACAATATGTGAGAACTAATGGATAATGTAAGCAGAGCAGTAGCACCTCTAAGAAAAGTAATGTCTAGAATCAAAAACACCAGAGCAGAGAAGAATGCCTTTGCTGTTATCACTGATGGACTGGTTATAACGAAGGGCAGAGTCTGTGACCTTGAAGATACATCACTAGAAACTTCTTCCCAAACTAAACTACAAAGAAAAATAATTTTAAAAAATAATTTAAAATCAGACCAGAATATCCAGGACATTTGGCAATGGTTAAATGCATAATATTCATATGTACAGTTGTATAAAAGAAAGGCAGTAGAGATTTGAAAGCATAGTAGCTAAGAATACTACAAAATCAATAACAGATACTGACCCACAAATCTGGGAGGGTCAAGAAACACAAAACAGAGTAAATGTCAAAAAGTCTATATCTGAATATATAATAACCAAATTGTGGAAAATAAAAGATAAAGAAAATTTTTTTAAAAGCCAAAAGGGAAAACACAACCTTATCTACAGAGTAAAAGAATAAGAATTACAGCCAATTTCCATCAGAAGCCAAGAAAAAAGAAAATAGATGGAGGTACATCTTTGAAATATTGAAAGAAAATCCTATCTACTTGGAATTTTATAAACATCAAAATGGTCCTTTAAAAGCAAAGGAGAAACAAAGAGTTTCTCAAATGAAAACATGAAATTCATTGCCAGCAAATTGCCCCTATAGAAAAAGTATTAAAAGAAGTTCTTGAAAGAGAAGGAAAATTATAAGGGTCATAAAATCATAAAGAAATGAAGATGTTGGGGAAGAAATAAGTGAAAGTATGAATTGTTTTATTTTCTCTTACTTTGAACCCATCCAATAAATAACTATTCAGCATAACATTCATAAGAATGTGTTGCAAGCTTACAGCTAAGGAACAAATGCTAAGAGTAACAGCAACACTACAAGGATAGGAGGGATCATTTGGGAATATTCTTTATAAGACACCAGAACTATTCACAAAGCAACGTAAAGTACTATTTAAAGGGGTCTTACATTAATTATAAATATATATTGCAAATTACAGACAAACTACTAAAGAAAAATTTGGAGCATAATTGATGTACAAAGAATAAAAAGAAAATGAATCAATATGAAATGTTCCAATAAAACCAGAGAAGATAGAAAAGAAGGAAGGTGACAAGAAAAGATAACAAAGAACCAGTGATCCAGAAAGTGGGGATGAACCTAGTAGATACTAATTCAATGATATCAATAATCACTTTACAAATGAATGTTCTAAATGCACAAATTCCAAGACAGAGACAGTCTGAGTAGATTAAAAAGTAAAATTCAACTATATGTTATCTACAAGAATCCTTCTTTCAACCTGAAGACACAGATTAAAAGTAAAAGGAACTGAGAAAGATATATACATGTTCATGCTAATCAAAAGAAAACTCAAATCATTAATCTAATTAAACACAAAACTCTCTCCATCTTTTGCCAAAAGTATCCTGAAGGCTAAAATTACCCATGGCTGAGAACCACTGGATTAAGCTACCATCATCCCTTGGCGGAAAAGCTTCAACCGCTGCTTAATCAACAACTGCCTAATCCCTTGTGTTGTATGCGTGTGTGGCCTCCGACTGAGGATCCCACACTGTGGCCAAGGCATCTTTTAAACCCCAAATCTTATCACCTTGTGTTACCATTTAGATGTAGAATGTCCCCTCAAGGTCTCAGAGCCGGGACGTTTGGTAGGGAATGGATCATAGGGTGCTACAGCTGACTTCTGCTAGGGGGTAGGGCCTGCTGGGAAGAGGCCAGTCACTGGTACTGTGACCTGGAAGGTTTTCTCCCTCCCAGCCTCCTGCCCCAGCTCTCGTCCTGACCACCACCTAGCGGAGCCACTTCCCTCCACCAGCTCCTTGCGCTGATCTGTTCCTGTCTTTGGAGCAGCCGACTATGAGCCAGATCCTCTAACAGCCACGAGCCAAAATAAAACTGTTCTCTTAAACTCTGGGTGTTGGGTATTTTGTGCCGCAGGTAAGAAAGTAACTAGGGAAGTGACTCTGTTTCTGACAACTTTCAAGGGCTTCCCCTATTTTCAGGACAAACGTTTAAATTTGTGAACACAATTTGCAAGGTTCTGATCCAGTGGCCTCTCCAGGAAGACTCAGTGTCATGCTTGCTTTACTCTCTGTACTCCAACTTCAGTGTTTGCTTTCCTCAAAGTGAGTCCAGTCCTTTCTACTGAGTAAACTTCTGACTTTCTGTTACCTCTGCCAAGAGCTCTCATCCCTACTTACTCCTGCCCTTCACCTACAACCACCAAAGTTTACTTCCTCCGCATCGTTTCTGATTCTTCCTTTTGCAGCTCCTCATCACTTTAGGAAGCTTGCTCTTAACACGCTAGCACGTATCATACCGCACCTCGTCAGTTAATGTAAAATGTGTTCCATATCTATCCTCCCTGTTGAATTGTAGCACAGATTGTGACTTTCTGGTTCACATGGCCTTCAAGCGAGCATAGGCCCTCAGTAAATATCTATGGAGGGATCAGCAAACGTCGTTGTAAACATAACCCTGAGGGCCACGTAACAAGCAATCTAGGTTAATCTCATGAATATAGGCCAAGTAAATTCTCCAATTTAGGATCATTTAGATTTTTTTCAGTATTTACTATTAAGGTAAAAATAAAGAAAGGTGTAAAAAATAAAACATTATTTAAATATCTGGCACAAAATTTTCTCTTAGAGAAATTTTCTTGGAAAGAAGAACCCCCTGTCAAGATGATCGGGGTACACTGATTTATAAGGGGTGTGTGGCAGTTGGGCCCCAAAAGTTCAAAGAAAGGGAGTTAGCCGCTCTGACTGAGTGAGGAGATGAATTCACGCACTGCTCTGGAGAGGGAGCGTGGACAGGAGAGGAGAGAGGGAGGAGCAGGGCACAGTGCAGGTAGACACTGACAGCAGGAACGCTGAGAGGGTCCCCAGGACAGGGTGGCCAGACAAACCTGGGAAAACAGAGTACGTCTGTGAGTCTTGGCTTTCAAACGGTGCTTCCAGGGAGTCCTGCACACACACACCTCTCAGGCCATCAAGGAAGAGGCTGAATTCTGTGTCCAGAAAGTGTAAGTGAAACCCAAAACGTACAAGAGATATTGTGAAAGGGAAAGAAATTGCTCAAAGGGAAGGAACAGCTGGGATGAGGAATTGGAGAAAAAGAAAGGAAGAGGAAAAAAATATATATATATGGGATATATATATATATATGAGATAATTGTACTGTTGATGTCTAGTGGTTTGTTGAAAGGAACAGTTAATGCTTAAATTTTTTACAAATTTTACATACTTATATCTGATAATCTGAACAACTAATTTGAAGGCAACAATATGCCATATGACAACCATTGGTGAATTCCTGCCATCTTGTTTAGTGAAGCTCTGTATCGTTTCTATTTTTTATTATTATTATTTTATTCTCTTTAACGGTTTGATTAATCTTGCATTCTTATATCTGGTGATCTGAGCAACTTCATTGAAGATGACAATATGACAATATAACAACCACTTTTTAATTCCTATCATTTTGTTTTGAAACCCTGTATCATTTTTATTGTTTTTGTGTTGTTTTGTTTTGGTCTATGTTGTTGTTATTTTGTTATGTTTTTATGCTCTTTAAAATAAAAATAATAATAACAAAAGCTGCAAAAAAGAAATAGGAAGCAAGAAGCAGACAGCAGAACATCTCTCTGGTTCAAATCTGACTACCACCACAATCCCCTCAAAAAGATATGAACAAAAATTTGAAAAAAGAACAAATCCTTTCATTCTCTCTCCCTCTCCCTCTCCCCCTCCCTCTCCTTCTCCTTCTCCCTCTCCCTCTCCTTCTACTTCTCCCTCTCCTTCTCCCACTTCCTCCGCATTTTTAGGTGTAAGGAGGGTTTATTTCCCCCTCTCTTCCCAGAGGAAGAGTTGCCCCCTTTAGGATTAATTTCTTAAGATAAATTACTATATGAAAGTTACACACATTTAAGGTCAAAGTGATTTCAAGCTATCTGAAATCTTTTCCACTCTTATCAGTAGGAAATACCAAAGAACAAAGCAGCCCTTGCCCTTATAAATAAATGTCTCGAATTGTAACTTCTACCTTTTCCCAGTTACAATCATCTCTCTTACACTCTTTAAAACTGTGCATATTATACATGCTTTTAATGAATGACCAATGAATTAAGTTCACCAGTACTCCTGGAACCTAAAACTAGCCCATCCTCATATGTTATTTTCTTACTTCTCAGAACGCTACAATGTTCTTGATTTTTTTTGACATTATAAATTCTTTCTTTTTCCAACTTAAAAATATGTGGAGCCTTCCTTCCACTTCATTCAAAATTCATGTTGTGTATTTTGAATCTTAACTGTGTGAATTTTCCAATTCTGTTAATGTCTTATTTTTTCTTATAAGACTAGTGTGGTAAACACGCAGAGATGATCTAAACCTTCCTAAAACTTAAGCAAATTTTTGCTTGTGTTTAGTGTTAAAAATGCAAAGTTATTTTCAATACATCATTTTTACTTAATTTGATTCTCCTCTTTAGTATGCATCATTAAAAAATATAAGTAATATCAGAATTAACTGTATGCCTAACAAAAGAAACAATTATAATAATTAGAATGGTGATTTCACCATTTATGTGGGAGATATTTTCTGTTTTTCTCAGCTTTTTAAGGTCTAATTGACAAATAATTGTGTGTCTCTATGATATATAATGTGATGATTTAGTACACATTCTGAAATAATTAAATCATGCTAATTACTGTCTCTAACACCTCATGTACTTATTTCTTGTGGTGAGAATGCTTTTAATCTATTCTCAGCAAATTTTCAAGGATACACCACAGTCAGCCCTCCATATCCAGGGATTTCTCTTTCCTGGATTCAATCAACTGCAGACTGAAAAATTTTTTGAACTGAACATATGCAGACTTTATTCTTGTCCTTATTCCCTAAACAATGCAGTAGAAAAACTATTTAAATAGCACTGACATTGCACTAGGTATTATAAGTAATCTAGGGATGATTTAAAGTTTATGAGAGAATGGCATAAGTTATGTGCAAACACTATGCCATTTTTATAAGGGACTTGATCATCCATGAGTTTTGATATCCATGGGGGCCCTAGGACTTTCCTCTGAGGATATTGAGAAGTGGCTGTAATTAAATACAGCTTGTTTTCAACTATTCTGGGATTATGCTACAAGATGTAGATGTGTTGTCACAGTGACAGGGCATCTTTCTTCTTTAAGGCTGAGCACCATCCGTTTGTGAATACCCACCACGTTTGCTTTATCCACTCATCCACTGATGGACACTTAATTTGTGTTCACATCTTGGCTATTATGAATAATGCTGTCATGAACATGGGATTTCGGATGTCTCTTCAGCATGCTAACTTTATTTCCTCTGAACATCTACCCGGCAGTGGGATTGCTGAATCACTCGGTAACTCTATTTTTATTTTTTTAAAGAGTCATCCATTCTGCTTTCCACAGCGGCCGCACTTACTTCCATTCCCACCAGCACCGAATAAGGAAGCGCCCCTTCTCATTCTCACCAGCCCTTGTCACCTTTTGACTTTTTGTGAGCAGCCCCTCTGACAGATACGAGATGTGGCTGTGGTTGTAATTTGCATTTCTCTGATTGTTAATGACGTTGCATCCTTTTATATGTCTATATGTCTTTGGAGAAATGTCTATTTGGGTCTCTTGCCTTTTTAAAAACTTCAGTATATTTGTTTATTTTCTGGCTTAGGGATTATTTTCTTTAGACTTTCTTGACCCAATTTATTTAAAAAAAAAAACACAATTCTGGGACAAAGTAAATAAATAGATAATCTGTAATAACCCACTAGTCACTTGACCTGCTTGTTATGCATGTAAAGTTTTTCTATCAAAGTTATCCTCTTTCTGTAACTGATTGCCTAGTTTAATACATCTGTGATTGGGTCAGAGTCTGACTATATAATAATGCCCTCAAGGGCACAGCAATGCCACCTTTAGAAATGTACACCACAGTTAGAATTTACTGGGACATTGTTTGTCACATCAAAAGACAAGAAGCCTTCAGGCCTGGTGATGGATGCTTCCAATCCCAACATTCTAGGAGGCTGAGTCAGAAATATCACAAGTTCAAGTCCCACCTGATCAACTTAGCAAAACTCTGTCTCAAAATGAAAAAATAAAAAGGCTAGGGATATAGCTCAGCGAAAGGCCCTGGGCTTGATCCTAATATGACAGAAAAGAAAAAGGGCAGGAAATCATTTGCATCTCCAACGTCAGTAGGCAGGGGGAGGGGTGATCTTACCCTAATAGGCCTACATGTAACAGAGCATCATGTAGTCAATAGAAATTTGTGAGTTATATATAATTACATATGCTGATGTGAAATGAATTCCAAGGTACATTTTAAGTGAAAAAAGCCAACCGCAGAACATTCACAATAATTGCTGCTTCGAGAGATGGTGTGGGAGACAAGGTTCTGAGATGGAAGGAAAACAATTTTGTACCCTGAGCATACATTAATTTTCAGTTAAAAGTAAACAGTACAGTACAGAAGGACAGCATTTTGGATCTTGATTTCTTGAAAACAGTAGGCCCCTATCAACTTTGGCTACCAGTAGCCATTCAAATTGCAAATTAGTGACTAATTTATGTCTGAATTTCTCAACATGTCCAGATGTCACCAGCTCTTACTAAGAGTTTTAACCACCTGCCAAACAATCCTTTACTCAATTATTCACTTGTCATTGTATCATTCGGTCCACATGGATCAGGGCTCTGCTCTGAGCCAGGCGTCTTTCCAGGACACCTGGGCACCACAGTGAGGAAGGAGAAAGCCAGAGTCCACCAGGAAGGACCAGCCCTCCAAAGAAACCACTAGGGAAATGCTGAGGTGCATGGGAGAGTGCTTGGAGTGGCACCTCCCCTCCTCTGTGCCTCGGGAAGACCCCTAATGAAAAGTTCTGACGATGATATCTCTGGTTCACCAGGTGAAAGAGGAGAAATAACAGGTCCTGGGAAGAGCTGAGTGGAATGTGCTACTTGGAGTAAGAGAGGCAACCACTGTGTGGAACTGGGATGTAGCTGGGTCAAGGAAGCTTTGTGTTCAGCAGAAAGAATGGGGACAACCAGGGAGCAGATTCTGAGACCCACAAGCAAGCCAAGCATCCTGGAGCTCACTCTCATGACAGCAGCAGGATCTTAGTGCACATTCTTTTCCTTGGGCTGCCATAACAAATTGTTACCAACTGTATAGCTTGTACCAACTGAAATGTATCTGCTTACAGCTCTGGAGGCTGCGAGTCTGAAACTAAGATGTCTATGTGGTCATAGATAGGGAGTGTCTAGGCTCTTCCTACCTTCTGGTGTTTGCTGGCCGGCTTCGGCATTCCTTGACTCACCGACACATCATGCCAGCCTCGGCCTCTGTCCCTGGGTGGCCTCCTCCTCTCTGTGGATCTGCATTTCTGCTCATATCCCTCTCTTCTCACAGGACACAAGGCACACCTGCTTTGAAGCTCATCCTGATCCAGAGAGACATTATCTTACCTGGATTATCTCTGAAAAGATCCTATTTCCAGATAAAATCAAATTCATAAGTTGCACTTAGGTAAGAATTTTGGAGGGACACAATTCAACCCAGTACAGCTGGGATATGATATAAGTTGATTTGCATTTTAGGAAAACTATTCTGAGAATGATGCGGGGAAAGATAACGAGGGAGATGAATTGGAAGGAAGAGGACTAACTTCATATATATCTTTATTGTTTTTGAAAATGGGTTTATCCTGAGGTCCTAGCACTGTGTCACTGAGCTTTTTCTATGATATGCCACTCAGTCTTCACACTGGCCTGTGAAGACAAGAGAAGTGACTTTACCAGTCTGTAATGACACATCAGAGCTTCCAGTCCACCTCTGGCGGGCTCTGGAGCACCTCTGCTTTCCATCTCTCTAGGGGGAAGCTCAAGATGTTCTCAAGGCAATGAGAATCCTTCGACATGGATTTGCAGGAGGTAGAAAATACGGACACTGGCACAGTCCTGTTTGAAAGCAGACTTTATATTCCTTATGCAAAACCAGGGCCAAAGGTGAAGAGTGAACATGTCCTAAAGCGTAGTCATGTTGTTACGCTGAGGTTTCCCGTCACAGCACACCATGCCCAGTGCTTCAACACTAGGTCAGAAGCGTTCTTCTGAGAAAAGACCTATGTAAAATCCATGCCTCGCACATACAAGCCCATATTAAAAGAAGCCTGACTTTTCTAAAATGAAGAAAGCTGAAGATATTTTCTCTGAAAAACTCAAACACAGAAATAAATTCAGATGAACAGAAAAGTGAGTTGGTGGGAATTGTTTGGACTGATGGCTCATATTGATCAGAAACCAGGTGGCAGCATTGACTTCCTCCTGCCTGCTCTGGCACCCACAATCGTAAGGGCGGATAGAAATTTTAAGAGAAGACAATAGAGAACAAGGTTATTCCCTCTTGAGCTCAGTGTTCTTCAGGGGGAGAATGAATCTGGTGCGTGTAGGTGACAGATTTCATCGCCTGTCAAAATGTTGTTGATCTTAAAATCAGACCCAAGCACCTAGCCCTCAATTTTTATTTTTTTTTTCTGCCTTTTTCCTGGAATAGTAAAATGGAGAGCAAGGAAAGAAGAGGGGAAAGGAAAGATGGAGGGAGAACTTGAGGGAAGGAAAAGGAAAGAATGAAATAAACTCAAAAGAACAGTAAATGTGACTCCAAAGAAAGGCAAAGACAGCAATGGTCCAGTTGATTATTCTGATATTCATTGTTGATTAGAAAACAATTTCAAAATCGAGTTTAAATCAGGCTACCATTTATAAACCAGTCCCTAAGAAAAAAATGTGTTTAAAAGCAATTAATAAGCAATTTTTATCTAGGAAGTGGATGATTTTTGTGCATGTGAAGGAAAAAGGCTCAGGGCTTCGCCTCGGCTCCTAGAAGCATCCCATATTTTTAGATGTGACGTTGCCTTGGTAACCACAACTTGGTGACCTCGTTATTTCAACCTAATCCTGCTTTGAAATTATAGTTGCTCCACCCTTTTGCCTGGCTAGCCTGATAACATAATCATTGTAAATGAAGATGGAAAAAAACAGCAGGATACAGTCCCTCCGGTGACACAAGACCAGTCTCACCTTATCGTGGAACTAGAGGAACAATTAAATGGCATGAATCGAAAACCCTAAAAGTGGATTTTCTTATTTTTCTTATGGTTTGTTACACTTATTTTCAAAACCCACTGGTGGACTCAATGTAGCAGGGTATCTTGGTATTATGAAATGAAAATGAAAATTTTCTACTTGTGCTAAAGAAAAAAATTAATTTGTGCTATAAAATAAATTGTCGAATTATGCCTTTGTGTTACCTAATGGCCAAATAGAAACCTGAATCAGAATATAATTTTTAAACAAATAAGTTGGCAGTGTCTGGGTTTCTTTGCCCAGTTTAACTTTCTCTGCCCAGAGCTCTACAAATCTGTTGTCATCTTGAATTTGGGTTCCTCGCATAATGAAGTGCTCTCAGGACACAACATTGATTAAATCCTGAGTGTATCAAATATACATATAGTTGAAAGGAGATGTAAGTTTGTCATTTGTTTCAATTTGGGGGCTTTGAGATCCCTGCTCAGAAAGGAAGGGAATTTCCCTTCTCCTTCTCATTAAGGTCCTTCGTTGTTGTTGTTGATGTTTCCATTATAAAATGGCTAGTGCACATAGCAGTGGTAGGCTCAGATTTCAGACCACATTTTTAGGTTTTACACCGTTCACACCCAGGACACCTTCCCTGTTTCTATCTGCCACACAATACACACCCATTGTGTCTCCAGTTGTGGCACTTAAAAGGAAAATCAGATATGTCATGTAACCTGCTTTTCTGGTGGCGATTGTCTTCCTTCCCAGGTCCAGACACTGTGTGTTTCTCAAAGGAAACTCTTTAACCCTGGTAGAGACACTGTTGGCCTCACCACTGGGCATCAGTGACAGGTGAGACGCAAGGCCATTATCCAGGGAGAAACCTGTGCCACATCTAGATATTAATACCATCCATGCTGGCACGCTCTCTTCTCTGCATGTACCTCCTTCTTAACATCTATCAACATCGCTGTCACGTACTCTTCAGCATACAGGGAACAAGCATAGCTTCTTGAAGAAGCTGCATAAATTAAAGTTCTAGCATCAGAGTGGTATTATCGTCTCTTTCAAGAAATAACTTGAAGGAGTGTATGTTTGACTTAAAAGTGTATCTCTCCTTTTGCTTTGTAGCATTTAGAAAGTATGGACTCCCGATACACGTGAGGTCACTGTAAACCCACTCTCTTGTTCCCTATGGCCACAGAAAATACAGGTGGAGCATTCCTAATCCAAAAATCCAAAATCCCAAATGCCCTAAAAATTGAAACTTTTTGATCATTATCATGATGCTACTCGTGGAACATTTTACACTGGACTCATGTGACAGGGTGCAGTCAAACCACAGATCACTAAAAAAAAAAAGTTAAAAGAGTTACCTTCAGCTTATAGGAAACACGAATGAATTTCATGTTTAGACTTGGGTCTTATCCCAAATATATCTCAATTTGTGTACGCAAATATTTCAAAATCCAAGGTCTCAAACACTTCTGCTTTCAAGATAAGGAATGCAATAATAATAGTAAAGATGATGGCGGTGATCACTAACATTTAGTGAATTCTCACAGTATCGCTATCACCACTTACAGAGGAGGACTGAAGCAGAGAGCAAAGTGACATGCCTGTCCTCCGAAAGCTGGCAGCAAGTGGCGGGCAAGGTTCAGACGCACTTGGCTACTCTGCTCTCCTGCCCTCTCCCTTGGACTTAACTCTAGAACCAGAACCAGTGGTTGGACCCCATGGGTAGACACATTAAAACACCCTCTAGGAAAAATTTCTAAATAGTGTAAGCTGTTCAAAGACAGACTACATAGAGGAAAAGCAAAAATAAAAGAGATTCTTAAAAGAATCTAAGACTAAATCAGAACACAAATCTGAGTATAAATGTTATATCCTACTGTCCTATAAGTACTCATCAAATGGTGTGCTTTCAGCTGGGAAAATGCATACGTGAGAGACAGAGAGAGATTCCCTGGCAGACACAGGTATCATCTGTAGGGAAGAGCAAAGAAGAAACATGCAGTTTAAAGGCTTATGGTGAGAAAAAGATAAAAGTTAGACAAGTTTCAGGTCCAGGCCAAGGACTGAGTGAAATCAGATAGTTACTGTGAGGGGAAAATGCTATCGCAAGTAAAAACACAGAGAAAAGCATCAGTCCTGAGATAGACATGAGGAGCTGGCAGTGCCGCAGGGGCCCGAGCGAGCAAAGCCAGCCCAGTTGTCTGATGAAAAGAAGCGTGCTGAAACGCTCAAGTCAGGATGAAGCAAGGAGGAAAGAGAAGGAGGGTGACAAAGGTCACTGGGAGCAGGGAAGGGAATCTCCAAAGGGAGGCCCAGCGTTGAGAGAACTTGGGCAGCAAAACGTCCCCAACCATTTCACATAGCTCCTCCCTTCCACCTTTTGTGCTCAGCTGACTTAAAAATGCTCAAATGGCCGTACTATTTCAACGTCTCTTTGCGTGTATCAGAAACCCTCTCTTCTCTCCTGTGAAAGTTGTCTGAATCAAAACGAAGTCACTAGTCTCAAAGCCCTAACCAAAAATGAA
Source organism: Dinomys branickii (assembly GCA_004027595.1). NCBI lineage: Eukaryota > Metazoa > Chordata > Mammalia > Rodentia > Dinomyidae > Dinomys > Dinomys branickii. Next base: position 111,000 of record PVLD010004970.1, read on the forward strand.
AATAAAATAAAGGCAGGTAGGCATGCCCTATGCACACAAGCCAGATAACAAGAACTATCCCAAAAATCCTCTCCCTGGACCATGACGTGACCTGCACAAAGGCCAGCACAATTTTACACAGAAAATATGTCTGCAAGGTCATAGGTCCCATAACTCTCCGCTCAACCTGAGACTGGACCCACCCTCGTTACTGATCCTTAAACAGCCCTTGTTAAGCCTCAGGCCAAACCTGACTGTTTGAAAATAATTTATGTAAACTTTTCTGCAGTTTGCCTTTAAGTTCCCTTTACCTAATCTCCTCTGATAGCTTCATGGTTTCCATGACCTCCGCGTTCTGCATTGCGGTGTTCCCTACTTACTCTCAAATAGCTTTCGTTAGTCTTCGGAAAGCCCCACCCCCCCATTATTTAAGGCTTGAACCCACCAATCTTCGTCTCTTTCCTTCCCCTTCAGCTTTGCTGTACCCTGCTTAGCTTGTGCTTTGGTTTTCCTCTTAACGGTCGTATCCTGTGGAAACCTTTCTGGATTTCCCACACATTGGTCTCCCGCACTAACCCTTCTCAGTTCGCTCTCCTTTCCCTTTACATTCACCTCTCTAAACACTCCACCACTATACTACCACCTCTCGCCCTGTCTTTCCCTGACCCTATGTCCACCTCCCACACACTTGCAAACCCCGTGACTAGCTGTGTAACTTTGGGTACATTCCTTAATCTAATCTGCCTGTGTCTGTTTCCTTGTCTGTAAAATAAGAGCAATAGCAATATTTATCTTTCAGCATGGTCATGAGGATTATTGGTTAAGACTCAACAACTATTCCGAGCATAGTGAGCACAAAGTGAGCGGCTCATGTGCTGACCTCGAGGATCATTTTCCAGCAAGCAGAAGGGCTCGATGAAGAGAGAGAGGGGAAGAAATCATCCCAGGAAATGTAAACATCTGTGAATGAAGGCAAGGATGGAAAGTGACTTCAAGATGCCAGTAAACAGGCTCAGCTTTTGTTCATGATGGTCATTAGGAGGAAATTCATTGCACGGATTGGGTGCACTGGATTAGGACCCAGCCGGGAGCTGATGTGGTCCCTGTCCTTAGAGCACATGTTCAATACAACTAAACACAGAAGAAAGGAAAATGAACCACATTAGGATCCAAACAGCAAATACCCAGTCCTTAACTAGGTAGCCAGATGCCAATGAGGAACCAGAAAAATATGACTCATAGTATCTGTCTGTTTATGATGTGCCAGACAGCTAAACATGTGACGTGATTTTCCTGCTAAATTCAGCCCTGAAATAAATTACAAAATTGCTTCCAATGGCAGACTCTCCAGGAAGCTTCAGAGAAAGCAGAGAGGGCAACCAAAACACCTCGTGAGTACAGGGAAGCTTGAACTAGACCTGGAAGGGTAGGTTAGAATTTGAGTTCAGGGACAGGTCTGGGAGGAAGAAAGGTAGCGCAGTCCAGTAAGCCTAAAACGTAAGCCACAAACAGCTGTCACATATCTGACTGTGAATTTTCTAGAGGCCACATTTTTAAGAAAGTAAAAGAGAAATGTGCAAAATTAACTTTCAAAGTGTATTTTACTTAAGCCAATACTTGCAACATATTGCCATTTCAATGTGTAATCAGTACTGCGAGTCATTAATGATATATTTCATAGTCCTTCCGCAGTACCTACCTCTCTGGTGCCTGATGTGAATTTTCCACTTACGGCAGTTAGTGGTGGTGGTGCTTCAAAGGTTGCCTGGTCACAGACGGCCACCACTCTGGGCAACACAGTCAAGAAGGGGCATTTATTGAAGTCTCACAAAGCCTGTCACTTTTTAAACTTGATTTTTATTAATACATGTTTGCAATAGCTAATGTTTCTATTTCTTGTGTGGACATGGCATTGCTTAATCTATCCAAACACCTTGTTAAGGGAAACGTAATTGCTATCCCCATTGTACAGATGAGGGCACTGACACCCTAAGAGGTGACATTAACAGGTAAATAAGTGGGTTGACTAGGATTTAAGACAAGTCCTGACCATCTTCAAACTTGGGCACCTTTCCTGCACAAAATCATCCTCGGCAAATGTCCCTGGGAAGTTGTGCTCTGCTGAACAAAGGGATGCCCGAACAAGGGAAGCCACAGAGACCCCGAGCAGCCCCGCACCCAGCCTCACGCCCTGCCCTCCCAGAGGCCCGCTGCCTCTGCAGTTCCTCGTGGGGACTGGGAAACCACCAAACAAACACACCAACCCTTTCCTTTACAAGAAAACACAAATCGAAGGTCCCTTGAGCTGCTCCCCAGTAGCAAGACTACAAAAGGGTATCGCAGGAGGTGCGGAAGGGCACGTGCGGTGCATAAATATTTAACTTTTGTTACAAGGCAGCGCAGCGGAGAACACGCTGTTCCCTGCGTCTTCGCAGCCAGGAGGGCCGAGCACGGCGCCCCACGCCTCGCAGGCTGTTTCCTCAGTGACAGGTTCCAAAACTGCGGAGCATGTGGAACGGTATAAACAGAATCAACAGTGATTTACGGTCTGCACAGGGACCACAGGAGCCCGGTCTCCAGTGAGATGCTTCCTGGGTCCTGTGGGTCCCTAGGGAAAGGCAGGACGCGCGTCCTTGCACCTGGCCCAGGTTGAGCAGCTTTCTGCGGTATCCGGGGCGGGAAGCACCGGGCTCCTTAGATTTCGATTTCCTTTTTGTTTATTTCTTGTTCAGTGATCCCTCCCTGAATCCTACAGTGCCTTCGAAGACGCCCCCGCCCCTGCCGTGGCAATCAGCGAAGCCCATCGGGCAAATCGCCCGGGGGATCCGGGGGAAGCAGCACCCGCGACCATTCCCCGCTGCTGCCCTGGGGACTCTGGATTCTTGGGGACAAAGGTGCGCTCCGTCCTTACGGCGGGTTTTACAAAGCTGCCCAGCTCAACTTCGCAAGACAAGTTCTCAAGACGAGGAACTGCCGGGTCATAGAGCTAGAGTCACAAAGGAGAGCCCGCTGCGCCCCATCAGGCTCGCTCTCTCTTTTCTCTCCGTGCGGGGTGGGCACGGGCGCCGCCGCCCAGCGCGGAACGCAGTCTCCGGCACGTGCTTGTGGTCCGTCCCAAGCTAACGATGCGATCAAGTCTTCTGGCGAATTTTGCAACTAACGGGAGAGACAAAAAAATAAATAAATAAAATCATACACCACCCCCAGAATTCATTCCTGGGTGCACGGGTTTGCGGCCCTCGCCAGCCAGTCTCTTAGGTCACTAGCGACCCCAAGTGGCCAATTCAAAATAACAGGCTTTTTTTTCTTCCCCTTTATGCAGAAATGAAACGTGCACTTTTGGAAGATTTATTTTATCCCCCAACCCTTATAGAAGTTAAAAACTGCAAGTCCGAAAGGACCTTTAACGTCACCCGGCCCAGCCACCTCATGTTACAGGAAACAGAAGTTCAGAGAGGTGGGAGGATTTCCAAAGGCCACACAGCATGTTAGAATCAGGTCTGCACAAGGTGGATTTTAGTTTCCTAATGGGCAGAAGGAAAAGGTTTTCTCCAAACCACAAAAGAATGCTATTACAGAGGAATCATCATAATGAGACTGAGTGTTTTAAAATATCAAGATTTTCACTAAGTACTGAGCAGTGCACGCACTTCCCCCTCTGCTGTGCCTAAAACTGACCAGAGCACGTCAAACTGAGTCATGGCAGGAGCGGGGCCAGCCAGGGTGGGCAAGAGAAAGATGTGTTTAGCAAATATTCGTTGGAGGCCTATTCCCAAAGCTTGGCTGTTGGATAAAGGGAAATGCGGGTTTGGACTTCCCGGTCCTGTCAGCACTGCAGAGCAGGCACTATCGCACCCATTTTACAAATTTGAAAACTGAGACTTGGGGACCTAAACCTGTCCGTGACAGGTGATGACCAAACTTGCTGCCTGGTTTCCCTCTGAATGCTTTCATTTATATCCATCAAATTGGGTACTAAAGTCTGCCTGTAGAATCAGAAATTACTGTTAGAAAGGGTCTTCAGCCAGGGGTGGTGACTCATGCCTGTAATCCCAGCACTTAGGAGGCTGAGGCAGGAGGATCATTGCAAGTTCGAGACCAGCCCAGGCTACAAAGTGAACTCAAGGCCCGCCTGAACTGCATAATGAGACCATGTCTCAAAAAGACAAAAAAAAAAAAAAAAAACAAAAAGAGAGAGAGAGAGAGAGAGAAAGAAAGAGTCTTCAGAAAGACCCTGTATTTAAAACAAAGTAGTGGGATGTCTATCTGAATATACACAGGCCTCAGCAGCCAAGGCTTTCATAGCAAGAGATTTGGTGAAATGCAGATCAGTAATATTCAGGGGAAAGTGCATCGGAAGGGAGCATGTGTGTATAGGCTTCCTTTCTTGTCATTACCCCCCAATCAGTACTGCCTGACAACTGTTTAAATTGCATTCACACCATATTGGAGGTTTTAAGTTATCTAGAGATGATAAAAATATATGGCTGTATAGATTACATCAAATCTTACCCCATTGTATTACACTGCTTGGACATCTGCAAACTTTGGTATTCATGGAGGCCCTAGAGCCATTCCCCATGACAACCAGAATGACTACATGTGATAAAGTCCATTGAGGACAACGTGGAAGCCTAACATCAGATTTGAAGTTAAGAGTTGCACACGGCTTTCACAGTTTTAGGTCCAACTGAGCACCATTCCTGTACTCTGATCTGCTTACTCTGACTTGAGGTGTCTGACTAGCTTTACTCAGGAAGGTTTATTTGGGGTTGGTGGACAGCACTGCTGTGGATCCTCCTGTGCAAACCATGCTGTTTGCCAAAGCTCAAGACCCTCTTCATCTTCACTGTTGGGTCTCCATGGGGCTTAAACGTGATGTTCCAGATGCATTTATGTGTGTCTCCTGTTATTCATTGCCATGGCTGGAGTAGTTTTAAATTGGGTGCAGATGACCTTAAAATCGTTTGTTTAGCCCAAGCACCACCATAGAATCCAGAATTTTCAGGAGAAGGAAGGGAAAATTGAAAATGCACTGCCTTGTTCAGCCTACTATCAGAAAATTCCACTCTCCCTAAAACACAAACTAGGCTTTCTGATGCTTAGCTCAAACCCAGGGATGTTGGACTGCTACCTCCAAATGTGTCTCCTTGAATGAGACCTGCTGCTCTGTCTCACCTTGCCATCAGCAGGCAAGAGGAGCTACCCCATCCAGGCAGCTCTGTCGCAGGCATGGACAGAATGCCACTGACTGTCCACTCACAGCACTATGAAGACACAGGTATCACCCTAATGCTATTCCTAGAAGTGCTGCAGGAGAATTGAATGTAGATAAACTCAGAACAAGAGAAGTCTAAAATTAGTGCGATTTAGCATTTAGAACTCTGATCCAAACCATACCAGAGGCCATTCTTTTTAGAACTAGCAAATCCTCTTCAGTTCCAGGAGGGGTCTCAGGATAGAAACACTCTGTGAAAGTTGTAACAACCTCTCTGAAAAGCACTCTGGCACCATGCTTCAAAGTCTGTAAAAGATTCGTAGGCTTTGGCCTCATAATTGTGCTTCTAGCAATTTACCTAATAATCCAGCCCTGCAGAAAGTAATTCATACACAAAGACGTTCATCACTGACTCATGTGTAATTGAAAAAAATCAGGAGAAATTGTGCAGTAAGAGACCTTATGATTTAACCATAAGCTGGAAGGTCATGTCACCATTAAAATGATTTTTTCAAAAAATTTTAACGATACTAAGTGAAAAATAAGGATTTTTAAGACAGCATTAAGAGAAGAAAAATAAGAGGTCAACTGGTGCACTCTGTGATAGTGTATACAGAGGAAAAAATACTGAAAAGAAGCCCATCAAGCTGCTTGCAGGGTTTATGGCTAAGTGATGAGCGTAATGCTAGTTTTCCTCTCTACTTTCATTTGCTTTAGCTGAACAATGAGTTTCATTAACTTATAATCTAGAAATAAAATCACCTGGTTTTCTTTTTTACACTGTTGACCCTGTCGCCCTAAAGGCCGATATGTGTTCTCAGCTTGTGTCATCCTCACTTCCATGCCATCCCCACCTTGTGCCATTTTGGTCCCCTCTGATCACCCGGCTCACCCCACTTACCCTTCTGCTTGGCAATCCAAGCATCCACATCCATGACCCAGTCAATGATGTGGCTCCTTGGGGCCTCATTTGTCAGGGTGCTAGAACCTCTTCTAAATTCTCTACTGCTAAGTCGAGAAACCTGGTGAAAAACCACATTCCCTGATTGAGAATGCTGTTCTGCTGGTTAAAAGGCAGGGACTATGTAAATACAGAACTGCTTCACCTGGTAACCACTGAGTGTTGACTATGTGCCAGGTCCTCTTCTGGCAGAGTACAGGAGACAAGATTCCTACCCTAAAGGAACTGGCAGTTCTGGCAGCAGTGAGAGGTAACAAATAATCACACACATCGGCATTGATGGGTGCTCTGCTCAGCAACTGACTTGGTGACTTGGGATGGTTGTTCTCCAGATCTGTCATGCCTGAGCCATGGAGTATCCAGGAGGCACACTGATGCCTGGATACAGAGGGAAGGTTTCTTGAAGGCTCATGCATTGGTGAGGAACGTCAGATGCTGCTTTAGAGCTCTGAGGAAGACATGTTCTAGTGATGTGTGAAGAGAAACATGGTTACATGGATTTGGATAGTATTCCTTCCATCTCCTACTGGGTCATGTAGATGAGGAAAGAAACCAGAAGAGGATTGTGATAGGATTTGTGTGACTTAAACATCTCTTCCCAAAATGTAAACTTTGAAATGTGCTCTAGAAGGCCTGTTGTTTACCAGCACGGGTTGCTGTTGGTCTTATTTTTTTAAGAATAACAAGGATCCGGGGAAGATGGCGAGATCCGGGGAAGATGGCGACCGGGTGAGCAGCAAGGGAGCGAACCTCCTTGATAAACACCACCAGCTCGAGACAGACTTGGTGAGCGTGAATGCCGGAAGCTCGGCTGGGAAGTTTAAACTGGGCGTATTTCTCTGAGATGCCGGGGGAGATGTGGTAGGGCGGACCAGGCTGCCGGGGCAAGACGTGGGAAAGTCCCAGACGCTGGGAGCCGGGGACGATCCCCGCGGGGAAGAAGCGGGGAACGGTCCAGGCGCAGTGGGAGCGCGGCCGCCTCGGGCCCTCCCACTCCCCCGAGCCGGTGCAGCCCCCCGGCGGCTCCCGACAGAGATCGGCTTGCTAGCGGCGGAGACGCCCGGCAATCCCACGTTTCGCGCATGTCGGGCAGGCCGCGTGGAGGGCCTCAAACGCCGCCGGGAGCGGAAAAATTTGCGGGGCCCTAGCGCCCTGAGAGCGCGGACCCCTCGATCCCTCCCGCCCCCCCGAGCCGGCGCAGCCCCCCAGCGACTCCCGACAGAGATCGGCTTGTTAGCGGC
>PVLD010004971.1:0-33278 GCA_004027595.1 Dinomys branickii
TGTCTGACTAAATTTGCATGTCTGTATATGGGTCCATACATCTACAATTCGAAGATATCAATGGATAAAGCAACAACTACTGTTGAGACCATATCACCTTGTCTATAGATTAGTTGTGATTGTACTATTTTCTATGATAATGGGGGTCTGTTTGTCAATATGTTTTTGTACTTTTATGTTTCTAAAATAAAAAAAAAAATAAAAAAAAAAATAAAGAAAAGGGCAGCCCTACCCACCCACTTCTATTTCTTGTGTCTTTAGCCCAAAGCCTGAGGGTGGTTTCACCTAACTTAGCACCTGCTGGTTCATATTGTTACTGTTGCTTCAGACTTTTCTCCACTGTTGTGGTTTGGAGTTTTGCAGGGGGAATAATATAATACAGGACACATATTTTATAAGATTATTTATAATAGTCACCTAAAGAATCATATACAAAGAGAGTGCAAGAAATCTGTCCACACACTAAAGAATCCAGCTGAAGGCCTGGATCCCACAACACTGTACTGCGTGAGTCCAGCTAAAGACCTAGAGCCCATCACACTGCCTCCCATAATTCCAGATGGAGGCCTGGAGCCCATAACAATGTCTCACGCAGGCCTTTTTCACAGATCTGAGTGGGAAGGCCCAAAAGTCAGTGGTGGAAGCTAGGAAGTCTATGCCAGTGGGATGAAGGATCAGTGCTAGCAGGCTGAGGGATCTGCACTGAAGCCAGGAAGCAATGCTCAAAGTAGGAATCAGAGTTCCCCTAGGAGGTACCACAGCCATCCTCAGCAACAGTGAGGTCCTGAGCTCCTACTCCGTTGAGAACAGCCAAGCTCCTATCAGGAGAGCCCACACAACAGGCTTCTCCAGGAGACCGAGTGGTGCACTGGCTACCCCTTCAGAACCAGGAAACAGTGCTCAGAGTGAGGACGAGAGCTCCCCAGAGTAAACCGAAGCCATTGTCAGTGACAGTAAGGTCCCAAGCTCCTTCGATGAGGAGAACGGCTAAGTTCATCAGGAAAGCCACCATGACAGGCTCCTCCAAAACAACCAGCAGCTCCCTAGCAGCTTCCAGAGAGCTTCTACCGGCTCCCACCAGCCTCTTGTCCTGCAGTTCTGCCTCTTGTACTGTTGGCAACAGTCCCCAGGGGCGCCTCCCACACCCAGCACCACGCTGATTCAGTTGACCACCAGTTGTCAGTCCACCACATCCACCACTTGTCCTGCCTGTCCACCCTGTGCAGGACGGGGTCCTACTCTTCTGCTGGAGTTCTTGCCGGTCTCTGGCCCCTGAGTCCTATCAGCGGAAGGAGAGGGAGCCTGTCTCGGACTCTCTTCTGGCCAGTGATTGCTGCTCCAGGTCAGCGGTGCAAGCCAAAACCCATTTGCGATGCTCCTTCTAGGTGTGTTTCTCTTTTATTGGGTCACATTCTTATTTTCTAAAGTAAGGTGACTTGGTGTGCTCTGGGCGAGATGTCCATATCTGGTCATTTTGTTTGGAGGCCGAAAGGTTGAAGGAATATCAGGTAGGGATTCCTTGAATATCTAAAAGTAGGCAAATTCTCTGAGGGTTAAATATGGCATTTGTAGTTAATATAATGCAAAGTTTTGGGAAAAATTAAGACTGGAGAGAAGAAAAAGATCAGGAAGAGTGTGGATCAGCTTGTGAGGAAGTAGAGTGAGGGGATTGAAATGTTGAGTGGACAATAGATAATCATGTCATTTCCTGAGAATGGTGGGACAGTGCAGGGAATATAAAGTTACACTTTGTGCAGAATATTTGCTAGTAGTAAGCATTTGAAAATCTGAAAGTATACTAGTTTAATTTGTCCCCACTGATGGGCGTTTATTGTCTAACTTCCGTGGTTATAAATACCCTTGCTGTCAAGTTTTGTACGCACACTTACTTCCTCAGAATAAAATCAAAGGTCTGTGTTTAAGGGCATGTCTGATTAAAACTTGATCAGTGTTGCTGGCAGTGGTACCACTGGTTTACCTTCCCTCTACTGGTGCATAGACTGGCTGGCCTTCTGTATGCAATCTGTTTCTTGGTATTCATATTTTTATAAAGCTACCTTAATGGTTGATGAAAATGGTGTCACACTGTTTTTCATTTTCTGGATAGTTTTCAAATTGATCATTTTTAGTGTACTTACTGGTTATTTTTATTTATTTATTTATTTTTTGTCTTTTTGAGACAGGGTCTCACTGCTTCGCTGTGCAGTTCAGGCTGGCCTTGAGCTTACTTTGTAGCCCAGGCTGGCCTCGAACTGACAACAATCCTCCTGCCTCAGCCTTCTGAGTGCTGGGATTACAGGCGTGCAACACCATGCCCGGCTTATTTTTATTCTTTCATAATTTGCCCCTCATTTTGAGGAGGAACAGTGCTTGTCAACCTCTTTTTAGATTTTCCTCTTGATTAGTCATAAGAAAAGACAAAATTCTGGACAATATTCATCCCCCTGGTGGTAGACCTTACCATTTACCCCTGTATCCTATCTGGAAAACTGTGAAGTAGTAGTTGGTTGGTTTAGTGTTTATAGTGTTCGATCTAAATATTTTAGTAATTATTGGAAGTACAGAAACTTCAGAGCTAGAGACCTGTCACAGTGTCTGTTCTAGTCTTCTTATTTTGGAGAGACAAAACAGATAAAGGGATCTGCTGTTTCCCAATCAAAATACCAGTGACATTCTTCATAAAATTAGGGGAAAAAAAATAAAAATTGTCCTAACCAGAAAGAGTAAGGCTGCAGGAATCACAGCACCCAGTATCAAATTAATATACTACAGAGCCATAGTAACAAACCCAGCATGGCACCGGCACAGTAACAGACATAATCAGTGGAGCAGAATAGAGGGCACAGCAGCAAGTCCGCGTGGCCGTGGTCATCTGACTTCGGACAAAGCAGTTAGAAACGTACATTGAAGGAAAGATAGCTTCTGTAACACCTGGTGCCGGGGGAGTGAGTCACCACTAGGGGATGCTTGAAAGCAGGTCCCTGGAAAGAACCACTGGGATGAGGGAAAGGAGAAAAGAAAGAAAGAAGGAGGGAGGGAAAGATACACACACACACACACACACACACACACACACACACGTAAGGCAATTGTACTGCTAATTTCTATTGGTTTATTGAAGGGAACAGTTAATACTTAATTGTTTTATTGACCAATTTTTCATGCTTATATCTGCTAATCTGAACAACTACTTTGAGAAAAAAATATGCAGTATAACAACCATTGTTGAATTCCTGTCATCTTGTTTTCTGAATTCTGTTTTGTTTCTAATTTTTAAAAGTTATTTTAAAAATTCTTTTTAAAAGCAAAAAAGAAAGTAGATCTGTTTCACCCAGTCCAATGATCGATTCAAAATGGGTCAAAGACTTAGATATAAAACCTGAGCCTCAGAAAATGCAGGAACAGCTCTTGAAACTATAGGCACAGGGAAATACTTCCTGAATAGGACTCCAGTGGCACAGATCAGTGATTATATACCACGTAATTATTTGGCTAATTTATTGAAACACAAATTTGGCAATAATACAAATGTTTCAAAAAATGTTTTTTGCTGTTTATTGGTTATCATGAAATAAATTTGTAAATCACATAGAGAGTTCTGAAAAAGGAGAGAGGTATTTATAAACATCTTTATGCCTGAAGAACTTTGCTGATGGAAGGCACTAGAACATTTGTGAAGAAGTAAACAGAAAGCTGTAATGTGTTTGTTTAAACTCTTGAATTTTTAATCTGAATTTTGAGTGATGCTAAAGTCACTAGGCAAACAAAGAATTACTGGCTTAACGAGGCTTAAATTTTGGGATAGCCAGTCAAAACAGGGTTTTATTTTTTTAGAACAAGGATTATGGATTCTTAAAAATTAAACTTCATTCTCTCCTTTTATCTTTTGGCATCTTGATGACCAGCAAATTCATAATCCCCATAATTTAACTTCTTTGCCGAAGTAAATTAATATCTAACAAATGTCCAGGGAATGCTGTATTTGTAGATTTTACTCCATAAAGAGCCCTCACAGCTTTCCTTGTATGTTGAACTTATTTACATACCAATCCCTTCCTCCCAAGTTTGAGGGATAAGTGTTAAGCATCATGACTGAGCAGACTCTGAGGCTAGACCAATGCAAGGGTACTTTCTTATTTTGCAAAAATATTTTATGAAGATGCAGGAAAGAAGGAATTGTTTTTTCTTAACCCCTTACCTGCTAGTCTGCTAGAGCAGACAGCATTGGTGCAGTAGAGATGTGTAACAAGCTCCCTGGCTCTCTCAGACATTGACTTTACTGATATGTGCAGGCCATAAGCACAGGGAGTATTCTGGCTCCTGTGTAGGAACTGTAGTGCAAAGATTAAGTGTTAAGGAAGGAGAGAGAAGGTAAAAATCACCATGAATGGGAGTTGGAGAAGGCTTTCAGAAGAGAGAGAGTTTTTGAGGAGGTGTAGAATCAAGCTTAAAGCGGTGCAGTTATTCCCACTAGTGAGAACCTGGTAAACAGGTTTGTGCACATACTCAGTGGATGTGCGGTGCGTTTCTGCAGGCAGGTACAGGTGCCACGGAGAAATTTAGGAGAGAGGATAGGCAAAGGTGGTTGGTTTGGGGGGGTCATCGGCATCAGGTATTCACAAAGCCATATGACCATAGGAATGGACTAGGTACTTTCTCTCCAGAGGGTCCGGGAACAGGACGTACAGGAAGGCGGCAGGGGATGAAAGGGTTGAAAGAGGTAAGTAGGGCCTGGGAGACTTTGCGGAAAACTGGAACAGAGGAGCCTCAGCGAGAGTTTCTTCAGTGTTTCTTAGATAGTTGTTCACCATGTTGTGTTTTAGCACTTTGATCAGATTTCTTTGATGGCTTTGTTTTCTGCAGCTAGTGTACTTTTTAAACAGCTGTTTATTCTTTCATAGAGTTTAGATACTTTCTATACCGTGAGAAAAATTTTGCAATATATTTTGCAGCCATAGGAATGTTAATATGAGACATCTCAGGGTTTTTTTGTGGTGTTTGGGGGATTATATTTAACTCTTGAATAAACAGAAAATTGACAAGAACTGGTTTCTGGGGAGACCCGTCAGTTTACTTTTAAAAGACTATAACTCTCTTTTAACACATTCTTCTCTTACCTTTGAAGAAAGTAAAAGTTGTTTTATATAAATGAATATACTAGTGCCTTTGGTTCTGTACAAAATATTTCAGTGTAGTACTGCATGTTAAGCCGCGGTTTTATCACACACACAGAGCCACCCCCATGCACGCACGCACGCACGCACGCCCTCTGGTGGTAAAAGTGCATTATTGCTATGCAGTCAAGAGCGTTAGTAATTTGAAGTAATGGTGTGTTTCTCCAGCATAAGAAATTATTCTGCTAAATATGCTAGTAGTGCCTGATTGAGAAATAATAACCTAATATGGGTATGATTAATATTACATTATGGCTCTCCCCATCTATGTATGTGTGTATTTTTTCTTTGAAGTTTTCTATGAGTTTTACATGTGTTCTGTTATTGTAAATGCTACTAGCCATGTGTGGTTATTTAACTGGATTTGAACATTTAATACCTTTTTTCCAGTAGCCATATTTTTAGGATTTTGACTAGGAGCTACTGTGTTGGACAATGGAGATTATATGTTCTAATTGGAAATTTTTAACTTATTAATAAGGATTATTTTCACGAAGTACTTGTTCTGAAATTTGTAATAAATTTTTTTCTGTGCCATATACCTTTCCATGTAAGCAGTTTCTAATTAAGCCCAATTCATTGAGAGGATCCATTTGACAGGAATTAAGATTTTATTGTGCCTTAATGAAACTTACATGTGTTTACTACCAAGGGATTACAGTTTTTCTGTGGACTTCAATCTTGCCTCACTCAGTTTTCTCTAATGGTAACATCTTACAAAACTACAGGAAAATATCACAACCAGGATATTGACATTGATACAGTCCACCAGCAAGTACAGTCTTATTTATACTAACTTGTATAGGTATGTGTGTACATAGTGGATTCTGTACAGTTTTATCAGTTGCATAGATTCATATGTCTGTCACCATTGTCAAAATATAGAACAATTATTTCACCAAGGATTTTGTAGGTTGTTCTGATAACTACACGTTGTGCCTTTCTCTCACTCTGTATTCTGACATCCCTCTTGGAAACCACAAATCTGTTTTCCACTGCTAAAATTTTGCCATTTCAAAAGTGTTACATAAATGGAATTGTAAGATACACAACTTTTTATTTAGGATTAGCTTTATTTGGTCAATGTAATTCTTGGGCGAGTCATGTAAGTTGTTTATATAGTAATTTTCTCTTTCATTAAGTAGAATTTATATATGTGTGTGTATGTGTAACCAATGTAACCAGTGTTACATTGTATATATGTATATACACACACACATACCTACATATATATTATAGTTTTAACTCTTCACTCATTGACGAGCCTCTGGACTGTTTCTAGTTTTTGACTGTTAAAATTATTATTAACATTGTCAATGAGATTTTTGTGTGGATGCATTTTTGTTCTCTGATAGTGCCTAGTAGCACAGTTTGCTGTATTGTGTGGCAATTGCATGTTTAGATTCGCTGAAAAATTGTCTGACTGTTCCAAAGTGATTGTGTCACTTTTCATCTGTGATGTGTGAATGATCCAGCTTCTTTATATCTTTGCTAACATTTGTTACTGTCATTGTCTCTGTTTTAGCCATTCTGCCATTTTGTTAGATGTGTAGTGAGGGAGGTATTACTCTTGGTTTGCATTCTTTTGTTTCTTTATATGTGGATTATCCCTTTTTTAGTGGTGTGTCTGTTCATAATTTTTATTTTCTAAGTGGATTTTTCTTACGGTTGAGATTTTAAAATTTAAAGAGAAAAAAGTAAAAGAAAATTTGAAAACAAGATAACAAGAGGATAACAGTGATTAATACATGGGGTATTGTTATGTTTACTCAGAGTTCAAGATAACAGCATTTATTTGTCCAAACAATATTAGCACGAACCTTTCTTTTCAATGAACTAAAATAAATTAGTATAACTACCTTAACTGTTATATATATAATATATAGATAAATATTTGCTTTTCGCATCCTTTTTTTTCTCCATTTCCTCATCCCAGTTTTTTTTCCTTTTGAAATTTCTTCCAATTTTATAAAATCTATTATACATTTTGAGTGTTATTTACTCTTTCAGCTTCTCACAGTAGGGAGACAATATGAAGTTTGCACATGTGTCTCGTTTATTTCACTTAGGACTGTGACCTTAAATTGCATTCATTTACCTATAATACTCTCCAATTTCTCCTTCTTTATTGCTGAGTAGTACTCTATTGAATTTTAAAAACCCACATCTTTTTTTATCCATTCCATGGTTGCTGGGCATTTGGGTCGTTTCCAAGATCTAGCTATTAAAATTGTGCTGCTGTAAACATGGGTGCACATATATCATTATGGGACTGTGTTTTTAATTCTCCAGGAAGATACCCTGAAGGGGAATAGCTGGGTCAGATGGGACCTCCAATCCTAGCTTTTTGAGGAATCCCCACACTGATTCCCACAGTGGTTGCACCAGTCTGTCCTCCCACCAGTAGTAGAAAAGGGTTCCTTTTTCCCCACAGCCCCACTGGCACTTGTTACTGGTTGATTTCTTGATAATAGTCATTTTTTTCGGGGTGAGATGGAATCTTGGGGTAGATTTAATTTGCATTCTCAGATCACTGGTAATGTTGAACATTTTTGCATATATTTAATTGCTGTTTGTGTTTCTTCATCTGAGAAGTGTGTATTTTCATCTCAGATGCCCATTTTTGGATTGGGTTTTACTTTTGAGCAGTCTGATTTTTTTGAGTTCTTTATATGTTCTTGACAGTAATCCTTTGAGGAACAGCTGGCAAACATTTCTTCCCACATTGTGGCTTATCTCTTCACTCTGTTCAGTGTTTCTCTTGCTGTGCAGAGGCTTCTTTTCCTGTCTTTTTGACGCAGCGTCTCACTATGCAGTTCAGGCTGGCAATTCACTTGGTAGCCCGGCCTGGTCTCGAACTCACAATGACTCTCCTGCCTCAGCCTCCTGAGTGCTGGGATTACAGGTGTGCGCTAGCATGCCAGGCCTGTACAGGGTTCTTAAGGAGATCCCAGTTGTTGATCCTTTGTGATAGTTACTGTGCATCGCTGTTTTATTCACAGAGACTTCGCCTGCACCAGTGTCTTCAGGAGTTTTATCTATTCTGTCCTCCAGAAGACTTAAAGCTTCTGTTTTAATATTTAGATCTTTGATCCATGTTGAATTTAGTTTGGTGCATGCTAAAAGGTATGTGTCCCCCTTTAATATTTGACCTGTTTAGAGCCAGTTTATCCAGCAACGTTTATTAATGAGACTATCTTTCTTCCATGAGTGTTTGGCACCTTTGTTAAAGATAAGGTAGCTGAGTGTGTCTGGAATTGTTTCTGCATCTTCTCATCTGTTCCACTGATCTTTAGGTCTGTTTTTTTGCCAGTACCATGCTGGTTGTTATTTTTTAAAAATCACAGTAGCTTTATAATTGCAAGTTAAAGACTGTGATCTCCCCTGCCTTGCCTTTGTTGCCCAGGATTGCCTTTGCTATCCTAGGTTTCTTCTGGTTCCAAACGTATTTTAGGACTGTCTTCTCTAATTCTTTGAGATATGCTATTGGAATTTTGATTGGAATTGCATTAAATGTGTATAACAGTTTTGGAAGTGTGGCCATTTTCACTATATTGTTTCTTCCTACCCAAGAGTAAGGGATATCTTTCCATTTTTTGATATCCACTCAGTCTCCTTTTTCAGAGTACTGTAGTTTTCCATG
Source organism: Dinomys branickii (assembly GCA_004027595.1). Taxonomy (NCBI): domain Eukaryota; kingdom Metazoa; phylum Chordata; class Mammalia; order Rodentia; family Dinomyidae; genus Dinomys; species Dinomys branickii. The sequence goes on from PVLD010004971.1 coordinate 8,818, forward strand.
TAGAGTTGTTTTATATCCTCTGTTATATTGATTCCCAGGTATTTCATATCTTTGGATGCTATTGTGAAGGTATTGTTTCCCTAATTTTTCTCTCAGTGAGTTCGTTATTCATATACAGGAAGGCAACTGATTTTTGAGTGCTGACTTTGTATCCCCCTGTGCTGCTGTATTTGCTTATTAAATGTAGCATTTTTGTGGAATTTTTTGGGTCTAGTATGTAGAGTATCATTTCATGTATAAATACTGATAATTTAACTTCCTTTCTTATCGTTATTCCTTTTATTTCTTTCTCTTGTCTAATTGTTCTGGCTAAAGTTTCCAGGACTGTGTTGAATAAAAGTGGAGATGGTGGACATCCTTTTTTGGTTCTTGATTTTAGAGTGAAAGCTTTCATTTTTTGTCCATTTAGTATGACCTTGGCTGTTGTTTTGTCATAGATGGCTTTTATCAGATTGAGAGAGATAAAGACCATCCATTCAAATATTCTGTATGGTTTTTATCATGAATAGTTGCTGGACTTTGTTAAAAGCTTTTTCTGCATTTATTGAGATGATGATATGATTTTAGTCCTCAGCTCTGTTAATATGGTGTAGTACATGTATTGATTTATGTGTGTTGAATCATCCTTGCATCCCTGGGATGAATCCCAGTTGGTCATGGGATATAATCTTGTTGATGACTTACTGCATTCTGTTTGCCAGTATCTTATTGAAGATATTTACATGTTCATTAAGAAGATTGACCTGTAGACCTCTTTCTTAGTTGGGTCCTTCTCCGGTTTTAGTGTCAGGGTAATGTTTGCTTCCAGGAATGATACTCCATCAAAATACCATCAGATTATTTCATGGAACTAGAAAAAAAATGAAAACATTATAAGGAACCAGAAGAGTACCAAAATAGCCAAAGCAATCAAGAGCAAGGCAAGAGGTACAATCTTAGACTTTAAGTTATATTATAGAGCTACAGTAGTAGAAACAGCATGGTACTGGCACAAAAACAGGCCTGTTGACCCAATGGAATAGAAATGAGGATGCAGAACAACCCTAAGCATGTTCAGCCATTTGATTTTGTACCAAGTTTCCAATAAGATAGGCTGAGAAAGGATAGCCTCTTTATCAAACAGTGCTGAGAGAACTCGTTATCCACATGTAGAAGCATGAATCTCACTATGTGTCTCTGTGTACGAGAATCAAATCAACATGGATCAAAGACATATAAAAAAAGAGAAACACTGAATCTGGTTCTTCTTTTTTTGGCAGTACTGGGGATGGAACTCAGGACCCTGCGCCTGCTAGGCAGGTGCTTATTCCACTGAGCTGTATCCCCAGCCCCAGAAACACTGAATCTGCTGGAAGACAAATTTGGTGAAATTTTTGAAGACACAGGAAAAGAGTTTGTGAATGGAACCCTAATTGTACAAGAAATAATATAAGGATCACTAAATGGGATTTCATCAAATTAAAGAGCTTCTTCTGCCCAGCAAAGGAAACAACCAATCGAATGAAAAGACAACCTACAGAATGGGAAGATTTTGTGACTGGCAACTCTTTAGGCAGCTGTATCTAGCATAAATAAAGAACTCAAAAATTAGATCTCCTCAAATAAAAGAAGTAATAAACAGTGAGCAGTTGAAATGAATAGACTTGTGATAGAATAAGGAATACAAGTGGCCAAGCGTACATGGAAAAGTGTTCAGCACCCTTCCCTAGTAAAGAAACGCAGATCAGAGTGACACTGGAGAGAGCTTCCTGTGCTCTCACTGTTGTGCCCAGGCACAGTTATTACCTGTGTCCAGAATACCCCTGCTGTGGGTGCTACCTGCCCATTGGTTATTGAGTGGCCATCTTAGTTACTGTATCACTGGTGTAGTATCTCAGTGCTTGTGTTCAATCCATGTTTGACTGAAAGTGACCCTTAGACACATACTGGTGTTGGCACTTAGGTAGGCCAAAGAGAAGCTGTAAAGGTATTCCCTTTAATAGTTCACAGCATCGCAAGAATGGTGAGTATAGTACAGGAAGATACAGAGAGAGACCATGTGCCCATAACTTATATTATGGTATTTGTTATATTTCATTGTTATTAATCTCTTACTTTGCCTAATCTATGACTTCAATGTCACCTTAGCTCTTGTGTGTATTGGTTTACATGCTGCCAAAGTGAGCATGGGTCTGTATGTGTTGGAAAAAACATAGTGTAGATGGGGTTTATGTTACCTGCAGTTTCAGGGGTCCCCTGATGGTTTGGAACTTGCTCCAGCGCTGTGGGGGTGGGATGGAGGAGAGGATACTGTATGCTGAATGCTTAAGACTGGAGAATAATTAAAACTGCTTTTCAGAGTATAGTCTGTGAATGGCAGCGTGGGCCTCACTGGGAAGCAGTTAGGAAGGCAGCTCCCCCCGCTGCAGAATTAGAACCTGCGTTTTCATCGTATCCCCAGGCAATACATAGCACAGTGGAATCTGAGAGACACTGGTTTTAAATTTCCTTAATTACTTAAATAGTTCAACCCTCGAGCAACTTAACTGTTTCTGTTTACCTTAGATTTCTATGTGAAGCTTCAAAACAGGTTGTTGTATTATAAATTGTTACAGACATTAGAAATGATTAGACAAAGTAGAGAGTAACTGGAAGAGGCAACTGTAGCTGGAATAGTTCTTAAAGTCCCAAATGAATGTCTCTCGGCTTATAGACGTCATTTCTCAAATATAGAAGTAGCTTATCTGGGAATAAGTTGTGTATACGCACCATACTTCCTGCGTAATTAATGAGTTTGGAGGGAGCATGTGATTTTTTAAAAACTATTTTATAATTAGTGGCCTTAATGAATGCTGTTTTTTAGAGTAACTTTTACCTTTAGATTAAAAAGCATGGGGTCCCAGGCTACGGTGTGCAACTCGGTGGTAGAATACCTTGGTAGGAAGTTTTTACTTAAGACAGAAAGCTACTCTTTTTAAAAAGCTTGGTTTTTATGGATGTCTCATGTTACTAGTTTTTCATACTCAAGGAAATTTATAGAAGTCTGATAATTGTAAGCTTTTGAATATTTGACATAATTTCTAGGTACCTTTTCCCATTTTTAATTATGCAAGCAATATTTGAAATTAATCATTAGAAAATAAAGTTATGAAAAGATACAAAGACGTGAAGAACTGGAACACTGAGGCTTGTATTCTTGTATATATATTGTGTGTTAGCTTTGCTGCCGTGTTTTCCAGATTATTTTTGACTCTGACCCCAAGAGGTAACATTTTATGGCAGTGCTCTCTTACTGAGGCAGAAATTGGTGCTATTGGAACTTCAGGATAACCAGGGCTTTCCAAGCCCTACTTTAGTTTTGATGCTTCTGTACTTTTCCTCTTTTTCAACCCCAATTGCTGGCCTCAGTTTTGTAGCATTTGCGGGTGTCTTTAATTAATATGTATGCTTTTAAGTTTTACATGCTTTTCAGCTTAAGCAAGTGGCTTCATACTGTATGATTCACCTGTAACTTTTCTTAATCTCAATGTTGTGTTTAAGATTATTTATGTGGTTGTAAGGCTTTTTTTTTGTATTGGGAACTGAACTCAGGACCTTGTGCTTGCAAGGCAGGCACTTGTGCTTCTGGCTACATCCATGGCCCTTATGAGGCTTTTCGAGGAAGCATTTGTTTACATTCTTGCAAAAACTTACTACGGATTTAAAAACTCTTTTCCAAAATGGTGGGTGCAAAATGAAGGTCATTGTAGGTGTTTTTTCTAATTACCAGTGAAACTGAACATGTTTTTGTATGTTTATTGACTGTACAATTTTCTGGGAATTGTCCATTCAGAGCTTCTTGTCCATTTTTCTATTGGTTTTTTATCTTACTGATTTCTAGGTTTTATTTTATTTTCTTACTTATTTTAGTATCTACATATGTATGTGTATGTGTATGTATGTGTATATGGTCCTGGAAATTAAACTCAGGGTCTGGCACATGCTAAGAAAGCACTTTTATTGCTGAACTACACCCTTAGCCATAGGTCTTATTTTTTAAAATGTCTTTCATGCCCTATAATCCCAGCTGTTTGGAAGGCTGATGCGGGAGGATCATGAGGTCAAGGCCTGCTGGGGTCACAGAGTAAGACCCACCCGTCTAAAAAAGTAATTTTTTTTATGTGTTGATACTATTTTAAACAATATCTTATATGCTTAACAAAGAACTTCGTGCTATGGATTACACTGCTGCTGGTTAAAATATTCTGAATGGAAAAATTTCACATAAAGTAGTTTTAAAATTTTGGATTTAGGAGAAAGTTTTTAGGAAAGCAAAATCAGTAGAAGGATCGAGGTTCTAGAAGGCTTCTTTCTACACTTTCAGTGCAGCCAGGACACATACCATCTTCTGTGGCAAGATGCTTACATAACTTCTGCTATAATTGTATAAAATCCCGAATGCTTATATGTTGCCTTGGTGTTTACTTTTAATTTTGATGCTTCTGTTTCTTTTTAACATTCATATACACTGCTTGTTTTATTGCTCATGTTCACCAAAGTAGAAGACATTTTCTTTGTGTAACACCCTGGACCTGCTTCATCTAATTAGCTGAAAGAAAGGTGATTTACACAGAGAAAGAGCACTACCTCTGCTGCTGAATAGCTGGGTTAGTCTTTTGTAAGGTTCTTTACAGTGTTGTTTATTTTACTTGATTAGTACATGTTTCCAGTTATGCCATTTACAGTCATCTTGGGGAGGGCTTACATGTACATGCTACAACTTTTTTTCCTAGTCACCCCCCATTACCTTTTTCATGCTATTATTTGTCTTAGCACATTACAGCTTACAGTGTTCGCATTGATAAGTTGTTAGGATCCTGTACATGGATGGCACGTCTTTCCGCTCCTTTTCCCTCCCCACCCCCAGTCCTTATTCCCTTGGACCACTTCCCTGTTGGAAGAAATTTGTCCTTTGTCCCTTTCTACCTATCCATTGTCATTTTGTTTGTAGTTTGCCTCATTCAAGTGAGAGATACCATAAGATTTAAACATGTGGAGCTGGGGATGTAGCTCAGCAGCACAGTGCCTGGTTGGCAAGCACTAGGTTCTGAGTTTGATTTCCCATCCCCCCCCAAAATTTAAGCATGTGTATCTGATTTATTTCACTCAGTATTAATACTTTTTTCTTTTTTCCTTAATTAGGTCCCCGATGGGCTTCCTGGAATATTGGTGTGTTTATTTGCATCAGATGTGCTGGAATTCATAGAAATCTTGGAGTTCATATATCCAGAGTCAAGTCAGTCAACCTAGACCAATGGACACCAGAGCAGATACAGGTAAACATTACTTCAACAAGAAATTACTAAAAATACTTAAAAGTGATTTAAAATATCTAATCTTTGGATCTGAGAATTAATGTGGAAAAGAAGAATACTGAAAAAATTGAATGTTACTTATTAATTCGTAGATGTTATTTTATTACTACCTCTATAGTAAAGTTAGCTTTACTTCCCTGTAGGGTATTATATTTATATCTTAAATAGTGATTTTGAAGTAATTGAACAATATTTTTCCTTGTGTTGATGAAATTTGCCATTTTAATGCCATAGTTTATTTTTCTGTCAGTAGAGGGAGCCTGAGTAAAGATAAGGAAAAAAATCAGGTCTAACCTGGAAACTGGCTTGCAGGGTTTTCCTTCTCTACAGAGGTTTTCTTCATATTTGAATAATAGCTGGAAGATACTATTCAAGTGAATACATCCTAGTCTAATGGACAAATGTGTATTCTTAGGAACATTTAGACTTGGTTAGAGCAGTTTAGCTTTGTTTGGGATAACCTTGTAATTTTAAGGGTTGGCTCTTTTTCTGGTGTCACAGTCATAAGACCTCAAAAATTTTATTATCTAGTCCTGAAGGTAGGCCACAATTTAGAAACAATTACTTTCACCATTCATACTTTGTAATTGATGGTGAAATTACACTATTTTTGAATGTGCTTTAAGTTAGTATAAAGTACTAAATACACACACTCACCCCTTGCTGTCCACACAAGACTGGTTTGAGGATGCCTGGCAGATAGGAGAATCCAGAGATAATCCAGTGCCTTCTGTAAGACAGTGTTACTGTAGGTTCTGTGCACAAAGTGCATATCTCTCCTTTGTATACGCTGAGTGATCCTTGGATGACTTACGGTAGTGAACATAGTGTAAATACGTGCAAGTAGTCACACACTTACTTAGGGAATAAGGGGAAGGAAAAATGTTTGTCTGTCTTCAGTGGAGATGCAGCCCCCCACACTATTTTTGACCTGTAGTTGATTGAATCACAGTGCAGAACCTAAGTATGTGGAGGCCCGTTGTGTGTGGTTGAACCTCAGTGATTCGTGTGCCTGCTTAAGAATCAGAAAAAAATAAGACTTTGCATTGGTACAGTAAGGTTAACTGTCGGAGTAGAATAGAGATATTGGGCTACAAAGTTAAGCCTAATTTATCAGTTCTGTCTTTGAACTTTCTGCTGGCAAGGTCATAAAAGGAAATACGATCCTTTATGTATTTTCAAGATCCTTGAGGAGAAAATGTCCTAGTTATATAAAACAAATGACTTTTTGAACATTTCTTGAGGCAGTATTCTTAATATCTCTAGCAAATGTGGTAACAGATGTTATGATGTTGTTTCTTGCCTTTTTCAAGAAAATGTGAGTTGTAGCCTGAAAATATAACTTGATGTTTATAATGGGTTATAGAGATAAAAAATTGAAAGACAAAAATATATAGCCTTTTTAATAGTTTTTTTTTTTTGGTAGCAAAAATTGAACTCAGGACTTTGTGCTTGTCAGGCATACGCTGTGCCCCTGAGGTGTATCCCTGCTCTAAATAGTTCCTTTTAAATTAAGGATGAGACATGCAATCCCTAGATAGTTCAGTTCTCCAGAAATACTATTTTCCTGAATTAACCCATTGAGAGGAGTTGAATAGCAGGTTATTTCTGGTAATTGCTGTGTCACTTGGTGCAAAATTTCCAAATCAGTGGTTCCAGTTCACTGGATTTTTGGTAGATAGATAATAGGTACGTGTTAAGATACTGAATTATTAAAAGTAAGGATATTGAAAATAATCGAGTAATTTGCACTATTTAAAATTATATTTGATTGGGTTACTTGAAATGAAAATTATTACTTTGGAGTGCAAGGCTTTATGATTAGTGCTCCTCCCTAGAGCTAGGCAGAGCATTCTGTGCAGTGCACAGAGCTCTTTCTCGTTGTGCCAGGATGAGATAGCGGGTAGGATAGCCTTAGAAATCAGTTGTTGAACAACAGTATTTTACTTTAAAAAAACTCACATAGAGGCTGGACGTGGTGGCACATGGCTGTAATCCCAGCACTTGGGAGGCTGAGGCAGGAGGATCATTGCGAGTTCAAGGCCAGCCTGGGCTACAAGTGAGCTCAAGGCCAGCCTGAACTATATGCAGCGAGACCCTATATCCAAAAGACCCCCCCCAAAAAAAAAACATAAAGCCACATAGATAAACCAGAGTATGTAAAGTTGTTATGTAAACATTTTTCTGAGGTTATAAAATACAGATAGGAAATTTTAAATTTCCGAACTAAGGAGCACAATCTTTATTTCAGCCAGGGGTATTTGAGGGTAGCTGATTCTAGAGAGGCAGTAGAGCAAAGTAATTACAAAGGTTGCCTGTAGAATCACATTGTATGATCTCCACAGGATATTTGACCGGAGGGCACCTCGGTTTCATTCATAAAATAAGAATAGTAATAGCCTTGTAGCTTCCTGAGGAATCAAATAAATTAATACAGGTGAAGTATTTAAGATAGCTCAGGGGACATTTTAAATACTCAGTAAATGTTAGCGCATTGCCTAGCAGTAGCGTCAGTGCGTTTGTTCATGACGTAGTGTCCTCATATTGCTGCCGTGAGTATATTGCTGATGTGGAGCAATCAGCTTCTCGTCATCTGCTGTGATAAATTGAATACTTGGTTTAGTTGTAAAGAAACAGTTTAGCTTCCGGGTAATCCATTGTTTGAATCGGTTTGAATGCTCAGTTTTGGTTAGTTCTGTTTGCAGTGATAATTTAATCTCTGAGCCAAAACAAGCTGTTAAATAAGAATGTGTGTGTGCGCATGTACATATGTGATTTTGTGTAATATAACAATTTACATAGTTTTGACTTAGGGTTACTTATCAACTGACATATATACTGTATTTTTATCAGTTCTGTGTGTTTTTCAATTTTTAAGACTTCTGTATTCACTGATATTTTAGAATTACTGTATTGCTTATTTTTAAAAGAAGATAATTAGCTGGGCATGGTGGCGCATCCCTGTTACTCCAAAGAAAGCAGGGTGGTCACAAGTTGAAGCCCAGCCTGGGCTGTGGTTCTGGCTCAGTGGTAGAAGACACCTGGGTTTAGTCCTCAGCACTGTGTAAGAAAAGTGTGTGTGGGGGGTGTCCTACCAAAACTTTTTTGATTTTTATTAGCCCAGAAAGAGTTACTCAGATGTTTTTTTAAAATTCAAAATTCTTTCAATGTGGTTCATGGTCAGGTTAAATATCTCTGATCTTGGGTTTATTTTTAGTGTATTCTTAAGGTTTTGGAAAGATTTACTTTTTTTATATTGTTGCAAATAATACGGGTTTTGTCTTATTTTGTAATGGTTAATTAACCCAAATCTTTTTATTTTAAGAACTTAAATTTTTCCCTTTATTTAAGAATTCTTAATTATTGATTTTAATATAAAAGTACTAATTAACAAATACTAAAAGTGTCTGTTGTTAAGCTGTTTAAAACTAAAGAATACCAACCAGGTGTGGTGGCACATGTCTCCAATCCAGTGTCACGCGTGTGATTGTGTGACTCTTTTTACTGTAGTGACTCTTAGTAAAAAAGTGATTTAAGCATCCTTTTTTCAGATTGCTATGGACCATTGCTGTTCATTGATTGGTCATTCTTAAGAAATGTTGACATCTTTGCCATAAAGTAATTGGTATTTTTCGCTAACATCCATTTTAATTGTGTGCTCTGTGAAGCCAGAGTTAGCTAGTTAGGGTATTTCATAGCATTGGAATCTCAGCGTGGTTGTACATTTTCTGCTTATTTTGTATGTTCAGTAACTCTGGAAGTAATTAGGAATTTTGTTGATTTATGAAAAAGAAAGCTGGCTGTTACTGAGATGAGAGAAGTTAAGGCAAAGAACACTTACGACAAAGTGTAGGTATTTTTCCCCAGGCAACATTATGAGTTAGAGTAGAATAAGGAATAGAATATCGGAATTAATTGTTGCTCTGTTGCAATGTTAAAGAAACTGTGTTCCATATGGAGGTTGGAAGTTAGGGTTTATAAAATTGTTTTGGCGTTTCAGTATGTGAGATCTTGGCTGTAGGGATAATGACCAGTGTGTAGCATGTGTCAGTGTGATTTGTAGGTATCTGTGTCTTGCAGCTTGACCAATCTAATAGTAGAGTGACTCTGTGGTTCTCTAGGTTGGCTTGCTTTCTTAATTGATGTCATTATCCCAGCTAGCCTTAAAGTGTGGTGACTTTGTATGGTTCTGTCGTTCTCATTTCCTCCTTGTGACTTTGAATCCTTTCAGTTCTTAATTTTTTGTCAGTTTTCCCTCTCATCTCTGGTAGTACATCCAAGGTAGTTCACGTCTAGTAGTTAGTAGTTTACGTCTTAGTTCTTTTCACTGTTACTTTATCTATTTTACGTAAACACTGCATTGATCATTTTTCTTCTGTCTAGAAGATGTGCATTGGTTGTCCTATCCAAATCATGAAGTTTTACTTTCCTGAAGTTGATACTGAAGTTCTCTTCCTTCTGCCTCGATCCCATGTCTTTGGCTTCACTTGTGATGCCTTACGACAGATAGCTTTGGCTGCGTGGAGGCATCTCTTCTGCTAGATCTTACAGTGTGTTCCTGTTTTTATTACTTGTTGTATTTTGATTCAGCTGTTTTCTTTGTAGAAAATATAATTTATATATCCTTCTGGCAGCTAAATTCTTACCAGTCTTAAAAGCCCAGTTTAAATCCCTACTTTAATACAGCCTTCTTACATATTTAGTTGGTATGTTTGTTACCATGAATTGTTATTTGTTTTTGTACATCTTAACTGAATTGTAAATTTCTAGTGATTAGAAACCATCACGTGTCTTTTAGTCCTGTGATGGCCACTGTGTTGGGAGCTCAGTATTATTAAGGCGCACTTAATGTTTTTAATGGCATGCTAAGCTTAGTCTTTGATGAAATTCTGTGAAAATGATGAGGAAATGGACAAAAACCAAACTTGTTTCCAGTATTATCACATTTTTTACTACTGTACTTTTTCATTGCTTTCTTTTTACCCTTTTCTTCCCATGTGCATCTGTCACTTCTCCCATCACTGGGACAAAGTACCCGACCCCTGCAGCCTAAAGAAGAGGCTTTTTGGCTGTTCAGAGGCAGAAAGGCACCACGGGAGAGGAGGCAGAGGACGGCTGCCCGCCCCCTGACGGCCGGGAGGCAGAGCTGTAGCGCAGGGCGGGCCCTTTCCTGGTCATGCCCTGGGGTCTGTCTGCCTCCTCCCCAGGCCCAGCTTCCTAGCAGCCATTCCATAGGTCGATCCACAGATGTCCTCATGATCCCATTGCCTTTCAGAAGCCCCACCTTTGAGCCAATGAGACTTTGGGGGCTACAGTTTAGATGTAAATACACCATAACACTATGTTCCTATTTACTTTTAAATTCACAAATACAGCAGTCTCAGGCTGTGTAACTTAAGTTAGCATGTGGAATCATCCTCCCCCGTGTGTGTATCACACACACACACACACACACACACACACACACACACGTACTAAAAAGGCAGTGTTTTTCAGTATTTTAAATCATACAAAAATGAATGTGTTGTTTTGGAAGATAATGAAATTAACATTACTGGAATAGTTTGTAGAGAACCTGGACGGTCAGTTACATAGCATAGCTGGAACTTAAGCAGTGAGAGGGCAGGTAGTAATTTAGGTAACTGAAAATTTCTCATTCCTGTGACTTTTTATATGTTCAGCCCTCCTTGATTACCACAGCAGTTGAAAACATTTTCATTATTTGACTTTGTGGGGTTCGTTTTTTGAGATAGCATCTTGCTATGTGGTCCAGGCCAGGCTAGTCTTGAATTCACTGTGTAGCCCAGGCTGGCCTTGAACTACTGATGATCTTTCTGCCTCAGCATCCTTAGTCCTGGGATTACAGGTGTGCACAACTGGGCCCACCCCTTGCTTGACTTTGAATAAAAATCACGTATCATGGTTAGAAATGTGGGTCAGCTTTCCCAAAGGGTCTCATTCAAATTCCCAAGGTGAAATTTTTGATTTTCAAGTGAAATGTGAAAGACAGATGTTCTGAGTCTGACAAAAATATTTTTAATCACTTACTTTTGCTGTTTATACTTTCTATTGTAAGGGGGAAAGAACACTAGCTAAATAGATACAATTTTCCATTATAGCCTGGTTATTTCTAGGACTTTGGATTTTCTTAACAAAAACTTTTTCCTGTGGAAGCCAAAATCGTGGTTTTTTTTCCTCTAGTCTATACAGTAAGATCTGCTGTATTCTGTGGCCTCAACTTGAACTCTGAGGCCAGATACAAGGAGGACAGTCCAGCAAGCATGGTAGAGGAAACAGCAGAAGTGACAGGCACTTACAGTAGTGCACTGTTACACTTCTCTTCAGCGGTGAGATTGGGATGTGAAGGATTTTAAGAGACCGGGGATAAAGTGGTTAAGTATGTGAAGTAAGTGCTCTGCTCTGTGATTCCCCGATAGAGTGTATTTCAGGTGAACGTATGATACATTTTGTTGTTTAAAAGCACATTAATTCTGTCAAGTAAGATGATAAGTGGCTGATCCCTGGTCATTTTGGTGCATAGCGGTGCAGGTGTCCCAGGTGTCACACGCTGTAGCAGTGACAGCCTTCTCTGGCTTAAACATTGAATGCAGTGTGCTCCTTCATGGTGCAGTTCCAGATATTTTTTCCAGCAAAAATATTTTTGAATTTTAGTTTCTAATGTTCTTTGTTGGTGTCAGGTTCCTTCTTTTAGTGACTCTTCCTACCTGTGCGTTCGTTGCTTAAACTCCCAGTAGTTGCCATTTTCTTTTGGATGTTTCTTTGCTATTTTTTAATCACCTTTCTTTTCTTGGTTCTGAAGTTTGAACGCAGGGACTCACACATGCTAAGCAAGTACTCTACTGCCAAGCTGTATCCTATTTTTAAATTTTATTTTGAGGCAGTCTCACTAAGTTGCTCAGGTTGTCCTAAAATTATAATTCCTATTGACTTGGCCTTCTGAGTAGCTGGGGTTACAGGTGTATACGGTCATGCCAGTGTACTGCCACTGAACATGCCACTGTCATGTCAGCTTTTAATTACATAAACATTTTTTTTTTTAAATTACTTTTTTGGTCTCTCCATATTTTACACCACTTTTTGGGTGTACTTCCTTGTTGTTGTCTTGTTTTATTTAATATTCATTTCTAAAATTAAAAAAACTCTTTGGCTTTTTGAGACTGGCTTTGAACTTACTGTAGGTCGGCCAGGCCTATAACTTGCTGTCCTTCTGCCTCAGCTTCCTGGGTGCTGGAATTACAGTATAGGCTTGTGCCCCCACTCCTGGTTCATTTATGGAATACAATTTTTTTCTAATGCTTTCCTGAGCTTGTTTTAATTGAAGCGCTAATTTCATTGTTCTTTCTTTCACACTTGCATGTGTCTTTCACTCATCTGTATGCTCTTATATATATCTTTTAGCTAGTTCTGAATGAGTAGGTTGCAGTTTTGATCTGTTTTGTGGGCATATTTTTCTGGTGTGGTTTCACTGTAGAGATGTTAGTCTGCTCCTTACTCTTCTATTTTTTTTTTTTTTTTTTTTTTTGCGGTACTGGGGATCGAACTCAGGACCCTGCCTTACTAGGCAGGCGCTTATTCCACTGAGCTATATCCCCAGCCCCCTACTCCTTACTCTTCTAGCGCATCCCTCCATTATACTTTTGTATGAGATCTGACCTTGCTGTTTTTATTTTTTTTTTATTTTTTATTTTTTTTTCCGGGACCGGGGATCGAACTCAGGGCCGTAGTGCTTAGCGGCAAGCACTTAGCCCACTGAGCTGTACCTCCAGCCCTGACCTTGCTGTTTTTAGATCATTTCTATGTGACATTAGTTGTCTGTACTCTCAGAAGGAAGTGATATTCAAGGTAGTTTTTTTAATTTCATAGATCTTTTTTTTAGTTGTTTTCATGTATTGTTTAAAAATATGTGAGACTTCCCTGCTTTATATCTGTCTCTCACTTTATCTGGTGCTGCTCTTCCTGGCACTCCATTACGCCTCCCCCGCTCCAGTTCAGGTTGTTTCCCAGGATTTCTTCCCTGTGGTTCCTTCTCAGGGAGATTTGGTGACTGGTCAGGAGAATTCCCAGGGGCTGGACTCTTGCCCTCCACCCTAAACTTGAATGGTGTGTGTGGTGTTGATCCTGTGAGTGATAAGCAGCTGAGGCAGAGGAGGGAGCTCTCAAAATGTGTAAGTTGAAAATCAGTGCGTGATGTTCCCTTGAGAGGACAGTCTGATGACTAGATTAGGCCCGGCTACATCTTAAGCTGTGGTAGTGGTAATGGGGGAGACCTGCAAGAAATACTGGTGGGATAAATGACTGAGACTTCTGGCAGAAGGCAGAGGCCGGGGGAACTCCAGAGCTGGGCCCTGAGTGCCTAGGACCAAAGTGGCTTACTCCGGATGGTGTGAACTTCAAAGTAGCCATGATACGTGAATGTGATGTGAAACTAGAAGTTTTTTCTTTGCTTTAAGAAAGAATATATTCTTTGAATTTGTAGTAAGTAGCAAATGCTGCAAAAGAAAAATCAAGATCTGTGAATATCTAGAAATTATAAAATATGGAAATTGCTACCTCTAATCCACATCATGTTTAATTTAAATTGTATGGTTTATTCTTAAAAACAGTAATTAAGACAAGAGGACTCCCCCCACCCCCAAAACAGTTCCATGACACTGAAGAAATGGACTCTGTATTAAATATTTCCAAAGAGTTCCCAAGACCAAAAATGGTGGCCCTTCTTTTCCAGCAGCTGGAATCCCAAAGCTCTTGAAACCAGTCCTGAAAGGCTTGCTCCTATGCAAGACACCCTGGTGGCTTTTGAGAGGAAGATAGAGAAGTGTTCTGGAAAATTGCAAGAGGTAGTCGAGGTGAGTCACTGACATGGAGAATGTATCCAGGGACGACCAGTATTCATTTCTCTTTTAAATAAGAGTTCATTTGAAAAATTAGCTAAGGTAGTTGAAAAATCTTAATCTTTTTAATCTGTTTTAAAATATTTTAATGAATAGAAAATACTAAGCTCATTCAGTAGAGGAAGTAGCTTCCCCCTTCATGTAAAAATACATTAAAATTTTGAGAAGCTTTCCATTTTTAGCAATCATAAATGTTTCCTTAGGATACTGACACTGGGAAAAGGTGTGGTAAACAAATGCCATGTTTATGCTTTTAATGTACTTTAAGATCTGCTTGGATGGGATTTTAAAAAATGTATATATTTGATTTATCCATAACCTTTTAGAACCATCAGAAGACTGTTCTGCTTACTACAAGGAAGAAGTAACCTTGCTCTGATTCACATGCTGCTTGCATATCTTTAGCTAAGCTCCCTCTAGGTGCTATTTTATTTAGGAGCAGTGTAGTATTAATATAGGCCCCCCCCCTTATTTTACTTAGTTTTGGGGAATGGGAAATATAGGGTCCTTGTTCACACCTCTAAAACTAGAAAAATGTAAAGTGAATTTTCCCCTCTCCATTCCTCCCAACCACCCAATTTCTCTCCAAAGAAGCAGGTATGTTTACCCGTTTCTTACCTATTCTCTCTGAGCTATTTGATGCATACATATGTGACATGTGGCTGTTCACCTTTCAGTACCCTTACACAAAAGCGTTTTGACCTGGAGGTCAGATTTTTCTTCCTTTCAGCATTTTCCTCCGAAAATTTGGTGAAAAATTTTAATTTGAATAGTTTTATGTTTTTTCTCCTCTAGACTTATATAAATACATCTTTCTATGAACCACTAATGTTTAAGAATTTATTATTTTAATGTCTTGCATTTTTGCCATTGAGAACTTAAAAGACCTAACACAGTCCAGCCATTTGCAATATCTGCTATTCTGTTGTTTTCCCATTTAACTCGTATTTAAACCCAGCCATTGAACTCCAAAGGGCAAGTCAGTACATATATGTGAATTTATGCAGACTATGCAGCCAAATAGGACCTTAGTATGAAGTTTAGCTTTACTCTTTATTGTTGTTGAACAGGTACTTGTGGATTGGAGTGCAGGAAACACTACAGGGACAGAAAGGAGAAAGGGACTTGAAAGAAGGCCTAACTGAAAGAGAAGGGGGAGTCTCGGGAGCCTCCTGTACTAGACACGCGCACCGAGCCTGCGTACACTGTATTTAGGCTTAGTTGAGATGGGCAAATACAGGCCAGTCCTTGAAGGAGTTGTATCACGTAGATCAAACTGCCTGGCTTCCCAAAATTTGGGGAGATTAAAACAAGAAGAAAGTTTGTCCTATTTGTTAGCTTGGAATTTTGGTGGCCCGTGACCTTGCCTTTGTATCATGTGTTGTTTGTTTTCCGGTATTGACGGTGACCTGCAATCGGGCACTTCGGTTTTCTCCGTCTTCCTCCTCTTACCTTTTATCTGCACATGTAAATTTCAGTGAAACTGAAATGTGTGCTGCATAATGACCATTTGGTCACGGAGATGCTGCAGTGACATAAACCAGTGTTTGTCTTACATATGTAATACCATTACATAAAAACAAAATTTTTCTCTTAAACTTATTTGCTTTTTTGGTGGATGGGGAGACAGTGTTTCTTGATGTAGTTCATCACATTACATAGATGCAGTATTTCTGAAATTTCTTAAGTATGCAACGTTTTAACCAATCCTGCCTGTAGCGTTACAAACAACATTCTAAAATACTTCCGAGTTTTTAAAGTTTTATAGAGACTAAAGAGAACTGAGACTGTCAGTTTAAAATTTTAATCTCCATTTGCTTGTAATATTTCTCTAATAAAATACAACATCCAAAAATACCTAAACAAAACTAACGAAACCAAAAGTAAGAACAGATGAAAAGAAAATAGACTCAATAATTCATCAAGCAGCCCAGTGTGGTGGCACTTGAGAAGCTAAGGCAGGAGGGTCACCATGAGTTCCAGGGCAGCCTGAACTAGGTTGTAGATGCTTTTCAGCAATTCAGTTCCTGTATGTAGTGTTTTTGGAAATTCAAACTCAAGTGATGTCTGAGGCTTTGGGCTGGTATTATTCTAGGTACTGAGTTACAGGTTATATAGAAAAACTAAAAAGAAATACATTATGGTGGAAAACATTAAAGTACTTCTAATAGTAGGTTTAGAGATTCTTAAATGTTAACCATTTCTGGTGAAGCCTTTTATAATTATAATGGTGTTTATTTTGGGTGAAGATTATTCAGTTGAAAAGTACAGTCTGAAATTCATCTTTAAGAACTTAAAAAAGATATTATATAGGAATAGCCTGATTTTTTTTTTTACTGTTGGGCATAGAACCCAGGACTTTGCACATACTAGGCTGAAGTACATCCATAGCCCCTTTAAAAGACCAAATTTAATGGGATAAGTAAAAACAGAATTTTTAAATACATTCTCCTTACCTACCATTTCTCATCACTGTGAAGTACATAGTTCCTTTATTCAATATGTTAATACATTTTTGTGAAAGTAAAAATTAATATTGATTTTTTTTTTTTGGTAACAGAAGTGGAACTCACTACCTCATGCTTGCCAGGCAGATGCTTTGCTGCTGAGCTATATCTCTGGCCCTGACTTACATTCAGTATAATACCACAATCATTTCTTACTTATCAGAAGCATCAGTGTCTAGTCATTGGACACCTACTTTTTTGTGTTTTTTTAAAAAAATCATAATTTTGAGATGAATTATAGTTTTTTTTAAAGTAAATGATTTTTAAAAAATTTTAAAAAGTAAGCCTAGTAGAAAATTTGGTTTAAAGAATTGGAAATCTTCCCTTCTCTTCTCTTCGTGGAAGCATAAGAGAAACAGAAGAGAACATTAGCTGGGAAAGGACAAGTTAACCAAAGTCATCCACAGTTAAAAGTGTTTGAAAATTGTAGTATCTTTGAACTTTTAATAGTTTATTTGATAGCCTTACAGGTATTCCTCCTATTGCAGAAAGGAAGACAGGTATGAAAGTTTAAGGTTTTTGGAGTGATATTTAGTACTTAGGATCTGGCTTGATTCCCAGACATGAGATGTTATGATAGCTTGTTCATTATTCACACTTTAATAAATAATGAAAAATTTAACAAATTATTATTATTTAATAAACTTAATAAAAATTGAAACTCACATTTATAAATAATTGAAGATGTAACGCATGCTTTTTGTTTTAAGAGGAACATAGGCCATTTATTATGTATTGCCCAGCAGAAAAACCATAGGACCTATGTATACCTCAATTTCCTCACCTGCAATATGAAAGCTGGCTTTGGAAAGCGGAAAGCCTTGCGCTCATAAGCCCCACAGGATGCAGTTCCTGTTCCATCGGAGGAGGCCTGAGATACCTAACCTCCTGAGTGCTGATGCTGGTGCTGTCCGGAGATGGATCCCGGAGACTGATAATCTTAGGTCTTTCACGTATCATCTGGCAGACCATTCCTTCATTGTGAAATTCATGTTATAATAGTAATTTTTAGATTACCAGATGTAAGAATGTAAGATTGATCAAACAGTTAAAGAGAATAAAAAGTAATTAAAAAATAGAAATGATACAGAGCTTCACTAAACAAGATAGTAGGAATTCAACAATGGTTCCTACATTGCATATTGTTGTCTTCAAATTAGTTGTTTACCAGATATAAGCATGTGAAATTGCTCAAGAAAAAAATTAAGCATTAACAGTTGCTTTCAATAAACCATTAGACATCAGCAGTACAATTATCCCAGCTATCCTTGTATATATGTGTATATATTTTCCAGTATGTAACATGACAACCATTGTTAATTCCTATCATTTTGTTTTGAAATCCTGTATCATTTTGGTTTTTGTGTTGTTTGTCTTTGTTGTTATTTTGTTATTGTTTTTTTCATTCCCTTTAAAATAAAAAAAAATGTTTAGAATTTAAAATCTCACTCCCAAACTGTGGAGGCTGGTGTTTGTCACTGTAGCTGTTCTGTCACCTTCCATATGTACTGTCTTTTGCCAGTTGGGCAGTGCTGTTCTTCAGGGCCAGGAGAATATATTTTCATAAGTATTGTATACGGTTCTTACTGTAATGTCTTGGAATCTTAAGGACAGCTGCTTTGTACTCTTGACTTACCACCTCCACAAAATGCCACCTTTTGGGGAGGTGGGGTTTGTTTTCGGGTCTCCAGATTACTGAGTCTTTTCCCCGTCATCTCCACCTCCCTCCCACTCTTTCATCTTGGAAACTTAGAGATTAAACTTAGCAGCATCTTCCTTTCTTTTATAAAATGACCAGTAGCTGTGATGCCACTGAATCTTTGTTTCCTGCAGTCCCAGCTAGCAGACGCATGGGCAGCTGTGCTTGGTCACTCCTGGGCAGCAGTCTTCTGTGGAAATGGCCTGTTGCTGCCTTTCACACCACCTTTCCTTCTAGATTTCATGCCTATTTTCTTTATTGTTTAAATATGAACATCACTAGAGCAGTGTTTAATAATTTGGTACATGTATACCTTGTTTCTAATTCTTTTTTACTGGAATAAAATATTAATGAATTTATATATGCATATTAATATATGCAGCCCTATTATTGAATGTAAGACATTGCTGATTATAAGAAACGTCCATTTTATGGGTTGAGAAGTTGTCATTTATAAGACACCATCAATTATAAGATGCATTCCTATTTCAGAAATGATAGAATGTGAAAAAATGTACCTGAGGACTGATGAGGTGTGGTATATCTAATAGATACTGCTTTTAGTCTAAATTTTCTATTGAAATTTCCATGTGCCCTTGCTTGCCCAGTAGAAACTTAAAATTTTTTTTTAATCTTCACAATTTCAGTGCTTTTTTGCTTCTTGCAAATAGGAAGTTTTTTTTTTTTTTAAAGTCTGGAACTTTGCAAATTTTAATGCCTTCATGATTATGTAACTGGTTCATCTCTGCTTCCAGATCCCACTATGGCACAAAGGTACGTGCATTTTGAATGCTTTGAGATGGGAAAAGTTTATTGTTTTTTCCGTTTTCAGAAAGGTGAACTACACTGGAAATTTTTAAGTTGTTTTCTTCACATATAGAATGACATCTTCACTCTATTCATACTAATCCATGCTGGTGTCCAACAAGGTAGTAGAACTATGAGGTTCGACTGCATTTCACCTTGCCAGAAAAATATTTTTTTCATCTTACACAATTTTGAAGCTCAGGTTTACTTTGCCTTAGTTTCTGTTTCATCTCAAGGACTAAGTGACAAACATCCTTCACTCTGTCTCAGTTTTTACCATTCCTTTTACTTCCTATCCCCCTGTTCCTTTATTTGATCCTTATATCTGGAGAAATAGAAATCTTTCATTGTGAGAGATACTTATGTTAAGGCAAAGTGGAATAGATGTCCAGACATGTACTGTTGGAATTTCAAACATTTTAAAGAAAATCCTCAGTTGAGAGGTGGGTCATTCTGTGTTTATTTGAAGGAAGATGCTTCTGTATATACTTGAGGGTTGTACTCAAGGTCAGCATTAGGTGATCTGTTAAACCTGGATTATTTTCTTAGCCAGTAAAGGGGTTGTATGTCTGGGAAATCAGGAAAAAAATTACAAAAATTGACCTCTCTATCAATTACAATTTTTTAGGAACTCAAGCTCCACGTAAATGAGCAATATAATGTTTTGTTTATAAATCTGATAGTTTCTGATGTGATAAAATATACAGAAAGTACCGTTTGACTAGTTATCACTCATAAATGATACTGAAACAACCTAATTGGTTGAAATAAATGATTATCAATTGACTTACGCCTCTTGAGGAGTAATTCTTGTTTCTTTTTTGGCCTGGAATTTTATTTGTTGGTAAGTTTTTAAAATCAAAGCCACTTTCTGGAGACTGAAAGAAATACTGAAGATGTATTATGTACATGTGCCGGTCCCCCACTGAGTGCTGTCATTTTGTACAACACGCACATACTGACTAAAAAGAAAAGCTACTTTCCTTACTAGACGTAGAACAATAAGATTATTCCTTTGAATGACTTTTGGTACTTTGTCAGTTTTAGTGAATTTATCAGTTTTTTTTTTATGGCGGTGCTGGAGATGAAGTACATGGTCTTGAAATGGTAGGCAGGCTCTCTACCCCTGAGCTACAGCCCCAGCTCTTTTCCAACTTTCCTAATAGGCTTGTTTGTTTTGTGTAGCAGATGTAATTCTTTCCTTTGAAGTTTGTAGATTTTAGGAAGGAGGTTTGTATTACGTCAACTTTGTGTTTCTATAATGAAACATCAGAGGCAATTAATTTGCAAAGGGAAGAGGTTTATTTGGGTCACGATTCTGCAGGTTACTCTCCAAAATTGGGTGGCATCCTGGTTTGGGCCTGTGGCGGGGGAGCCTGGTGGTAGGGGTAGGATGTGCATGGTAGGGCGACCTGCAGGGCGCGCCGCTGAGCACAGCACACCAGGCCCCGCCTAAACGCTTTCTGCCTGCTGGTAGTGAACCTCGGGGAGCAAGACTTTAACATGCGGATCAGTGGGGACCTCATGCGAAATGCAGCAAGGCTCTGTGCACTCTGAGTGTGCGTGTGAAAGTGAGGCAGTAGTCACGGAGGTGGTGGTGTTTAGTGGAGAAAGCTTTCAGCAGGGTCTCAAGAGGTTCACAGCTCCAGAGAAGTTACTCCAATTCTGTGCCATTGTAGGTCAGCTCTGTTTCTTTTATTTAGCTTCCACTGTGTTCTTTATCTAGATTTTTTTTTGGTGGTACTGGGGATCGAACTGAGGACCTTACACTTGCCAAGCAGGAGCTCATTCCACTGAGCCATATCCCCAGCCCTGTGTTCTTTTATTTAAATATATATTTTTTAATGAAAAAATTAAAATTCCATACTCAAAAACAAATAACAATAGTTACTATACCTTGTAGCATTATCTTCAAAGTAGTTACTCATAGTACAAAACATAAACCAAAAAGAGTTTTATAAGAAGAAACAGAATAACACAAATGTTAATGGAATTTGTAATTTGGGGAAGAATTTGAACTTTTCCCTATTTCCTGTTTATCTCTCTTCTATTTTGTTCTTTATTTATATTTCTCATCTAAAAGAAACCAAATGATGCTTGAACTTCTGTGAGAAATTCCATTTGATGCAGTGATCTCCATGGTGATCTAGACTGTAATTTGTGGGAATTCTAGAATGTATCAAAACTCAACTAACGTTTGATCTTGGGTGGTTAGCTCTGAAATGGCAGAACTGTTCCAGCGGTGCATTAAAAAAAAATAACAAATTGCCAGGAATTTCACTTTTAGGAAGTAATGAGTATAAAGGTGGCATTATTTTCACAGAAAAAAAGTTTTTAAAAAATTGAAATATGCAAATATGAAATATGAAAATAATAACTAATTGGAACTTGAATAATTTCATTTTCACAGCTATTTATTTTTTAAGGAGAATATGTTGGAAATACTGTATTAGTATGTGTGTATATGTATATATAGGAATTACTTTTTAGTATCCATGAATAATGAAAACAATTTCTTTTTAAATTGCAGTGTATGCAAGATATGGGAAATACAAAAGCAAGACTACTCTATGAAGCCAATCTTCCAGAGAACTTTCGAAGACCACAGACAGATCAGTATCCTTTAAAGCTTGTTTTTTGTAGATTTATATAAAAAAGTTAATTTTTACTGTTCATGTTTATGTCACATTATTGATCATTAAAGAGAAAAATTGATTTGCCTTGAGTTGTGCTTTGTATATAGTAGATCTTTAATAGAGTGTTAGCTGCCCACAATACAATGTGTATAGTAGTTTATGTTAATTATTACTGAGTGTAAAATTTTGTGACTGGTTTTTCTTGATTTCTGTCTTTTGAAAAATGAGTATATGTTTATTATCTTTTAGTCTGTGAACATCCTATTTTAAAGTCATTTGCATATGGATAGCCTTTAAGTAATAACTATGTGAAACAATTGGGCTTTTATGTGTTTAAATGGCAGATTGCATATTTAATGTACATACTGAATAATGTGTATTACTGTTAACTGCTAGCTTTCTTTGTCATAGATTGCACAGCTGTGTTTGCTTTAAACATCTGCCTTTTTGAATGGATAGACTGTTTTCCCACAGGTATTTGAGTCAGAATGTGTTTCATGTTTGTTAAAGATAAAATCATTTGACTCTGAGAGGGTTTCTGAAACTCACTGAAGTTGAAGAAAGCAGCCCATCCAAACTGTGCTGCTATATAAATAAGATTATCTAATTAATTGTAGCTATTTGGACTCTGTTTCATGGTAGAAAAACATTTGTAGTTTTGATAATAAGATTCTTTTGTTAAAGGTCAGTTATATATTATCCACTTATACACATAGAGTAGAATAGTTTGTGTGGCCAGCGGATAAAAATGATCCTTTCTCAAACACAGATACACTTCATATTTGGACAGAAACCTTTTATGTTATGATTGAAAAGTTAGTAATTTGCATTTGGCTTTTTCTATTTTGGGGCGTGTGCACACGTGCGCACACACACACATACATGCACACACACACATACATGCACACACACATTCACAAATTTAGCAGTGTGGTATCCAAGCCTGTTTCTCTTAGAGAAATATTCTAGGTTAAGAGTACATTTCACGTATGCAAGTTGTGTGAGCCAAAATGTGAGGAAATATGACCTTTTATAGTTTTGATATTGACAAAACGGGCAAAGAGGAGTGGCAGCTGAAAAGATAAGTAGATCAGCCGTAATTTTTGCTGTCACATAGAGCACCGTGGATCTTACTTCATTGTCCCAAGCAGTTGAAGCGACTGCAAACCCATGAGGGGGTTGGAGGCAGTATCAACACTGTGGCACTGACCTTTAGCATGGGAAGGTTAGCTGGAGGTAGGCGGAGAGGGACATGAAGAATACTGGGGCAGCCCCCGATGAGCAGCGACGGAGATTTAAATCCGTGCAGCAGCAGTGAGGATGAAGAGGCCGGAACTGGGGAGAAACTGAGAACGCAGGAGCAGCTGGACTAGGTTAAGGTTAGCTTTGATTCTCAGGGTGACCCTAGACTTTCTAGCTCGAGTGACTAAAATGCTTATTCAGGGAGCAAAGGAAATCACTAATAGAGGGAGGTTTAAGGGTTGGAAATGAAAGACAACAAACGATGCTCCATTGCTTGCTCAGGTAAGGTGAGTGTTGGACATATAAATGGCTTTACCTGCTTGGTGCCTGGATGTGGGAGTCTGCACCCTGGGAGACAGCGGGAAATGCGGCATGAGGAGTCATTTAACATGGCAGTGATACAGAGTGCTGGGCGAAGTTATGTTTACTGCGGGCAAAACTTTATTCTTTCTCCTTTGTTGTTGAGAATCTTGGGAATGCTTTTCCTTCTCATCTAAACAGTGAGGGTTTTGTCAGTACTTGATTGAAGATTTTTGCATCCATGTTCATGAAAGAGATTGGCCTGTAGTTCTCTTTTTTGGTTGGGTCCTTTTCTTGTTTTGGAATCAGGGTAATGCTTGCTTTCAGGAATGACTTTGGGAGTAGTGCTTCCTTTTCAGTTTCATTAAAGAGTTTGCGGAATGCTGGCATTAGATCTTCTCTAAAGTTCTCATTGAATTTGGCAGTGAATTCTTTGGGACCTGGGATTTTCTTAGTTCATAGTTTTTGTTTTGCTTTGCTTTTTACTGCTTCAATTTCATTGACTGATATTGTTAGCAGATTTTGAAGCACTGGAGTCCATCCTGCAAGTGGCTTCTCCATTCTTTCTGTCCTGAGCGGAGAATTGGTCCAGATAAGTGCAAATGATGGCAGTGTTTTATAACAGGCAGGAAAATAAACTGGCTCTGCAGAGCAAGTTTGGGCCAAATAAAACTAGGAAAAGAAGTGTCCCTCAGTGTGAGAATGGCCATGCACAACAGCGGCAGAGCTCCGTGTGGACCGTCCTTTTCTGTCACCCGCACCTCAGGGTGGTGTCTAGGCTGTCCTGCAGAAAACCTACTGGACTTCTCATGAGAAGCCCACACGCAGGGCCCTGGAAACTGTTCTGGGTCTTGTCCTAGGGTTTTGTGGTTAAGTCACGCCTACTTCCCCAGCCAGTTTTGCCAAACCGTAGTCTCTTGTCTCAGTGTGGGATTATTGAGGGTTTTTTTTTTTTTTTAATTCAGCTTTTCTAGTTCATATGTATCTAGGAATTGATCCATTTCTTCTGAACTTTCTGTGCGAGT
>PVLD010004971.1:33378-118372 GCA_004027595.1 Dinomys branickii
TTGATTCATTGATTTTTTTTTTTTTTTTTTTTTTAGTCTGTTTCATTAATTTCTGCTGATATTTACAGTTTTCTTCCTTGTATTAGCTTTGGGTTTGGCTTTTTTTTTTTTTTTTTTTTAGGACCTTGAGGTGCATCCTTTGTTTATTTGCGCTTGCTCTATTTTCCTGATGTGGGAATTCACTGCTATTAACTTCCCTTTTGAAATGCTTTCATTGTGTTCCATAGGTTCTTGGATGTCTTACTGACATTATTGTTTGATTATAGGGACTAATTTCTTCTTTAATTTCATCTGTGGCCTATTGATTATTCAAGAGGATATTGTTTAACTTCCACAAGTTTGTGTAGGTTCTGTGGTTTCTTTTGTAATTGGTTTCTACTTTCATTTGTACTGTGATCTGATAATATGCATGAGTTAATTTCAATCCTTGTATATTTACTTAAGCATACTTTATGGGCTAGTTTGTGGTTTATTTTGCTGAGAATGTATATTCCCTGGTTTGAGGGTGGGATACTCTGTAGATCTCAATTATTAAGTTCATTTGTTCCAAGACTTTGTTCAACTCTGATACTTTTGTTGTCTGATTGATCTGTCCGTTTGTGACAGTAGGGTATTGAGGTCCCTCATTACAGCTGTGTTGGTGTTTATCTGATTTTTATGTCCAGTAGTGTCCTTTGCTAAGTTGTCTATAGTGATACTTGTTGTGCATATAATTATCTCTTCCTGTTGAATTATTCCCTTAATGAAAGTTTTTGTTTTATCTCTTATGTGGTATCTTATGGATTAAAGAAGCCTCTGAGTTATTTAATTGATCCTCCTGATTCCTTGTTGTTATCCCTGGATAACAATCTAGGGAAAGGTAATATATACCTTCATGGTAGCCTGGTATGTTGATCTCTTGTATGCACTATTTTGTGTATAGTATTTCAGTTTTTTGATGAAGTTCATACAGTTAAAGTAGTAATGTTTTGGACCACAGATAACTTCAGAAAAGAAGACACTTTATAGTGAGTTGATGTCTGGTATCAGTAAATTCTTGATCCTTGACACAGTGAAGATGTTGGAAATAATAGTTGCAGTACTTTGCTGTTTTAATAATAGTCGCCCTAAGCTAATGATGTGAATGTTTCTGAGCTTTCAGTGGTACAGACAGCTCTCCATGTCATGTGTGCCATGGGTTTGCTATTGCTGCCCTGAGCCAAGCACCCAGCTTGATTGGCATTAAATATACATTATCTTTTTAAATTCTCAAAATAACTCAGTGAGCTAGATCATAGAATATATTTGGGAGGGGCTCGGGAGTGGGTCGGGATGTTTAAGTAGCTATTAAGAATTCCCCAAGCTCACAACTTTCCTACCTATGTAACAGTACTTGAATTTTTTTCTCTTTTAGTATTGGGACTTGAACTGAGGACCTTACTCTTACCAGGCAGACACTTATGCCACTGTGTTATATCCCTGGCCTTTGAATATTATTTAAGATGATAATCCGAGTAAAATCAGTGTTGCCCTATTGAGTCTTGATGGCCTTTAAAGAGATAGTCTTTACAGCTAGATTTTAAGATTTATGTGAAAATCCTAACTTTACAGTATGAGGTATGATTTATATTAGGTGTTTGCATTGTGCTTATGTTTGCTATTGTTAGCTTAAGAATACTTACTTGATTTTTCTTCCAAAGCATTTATAAATTAGGACCATATTTACATGAAGTGTTGATCTTTCATTCATCAAAGGACAGTCTAGTAATGGTTGAGAACTATTTGTTTCAGGGTTTTGTTTATTTAATGCATCTGAAAAGAATGCATACACAGAGTGAGATGTGAGTGAGAATTGGTCCAACACTAATGAAACCTATAAGAACTAGGGTTGGGGAAGGTGAAAAAAACTGGAAACTGCAACAGAAACAAGCTGACAAAGCCCCTACTAACACTTACTAGGAGTCTTCATAAGACTCCTTGCATGACTTTTATTGAACTACAGAACCTCAACCAGTTGCTCTCAGGTTCATTGTGTGTGCAACAGAAGTAAGGTGATTCCTGTAGCTGGGCCTCATGTTGGCCAAGTGTTCTCCCACCCCTGCCCACGTGTGGCTTCTTAATGAAGCAGGCCTGCATCCTCACAACCTGAAAGAGGACACCAGTTACCCCGCAGGCATCTGTCTCATAGCACCACACCATGTATTTCCTCTGTGTCAGGTCTTCTGCTGGGATCTAGGAACACTGAACACTATTGAATTCCAAATCTGTATGGAGCGTGTAAGACAATGACTGATGGGAAAAATTTTTTTTTAATTACAAACTCAATCCATTTGGTATATTTCAAAAGGTGCAATACTTTTCTGCATTCATCAGTGAAAGAGGTTAGAATTAACTTCCAAAAAAAAATCAGCAAGTGGCAAAGAAGTTTCCTTGAAAGTCACAGTCACATGTGGAGTGCCTCCTAGAAAAGAGGAGGGGCCAGCCAGCCAGCTTCCACCCACAGTCGTGAGTTTCATCAAACACTGGATCTGCTCGGGTGGAGAGAGAAAAACACAGCTTCCAAAAAGGACTATGTTATTAAATGAGGCATTTACTATCCGCCTTCCTAAGAGCACCAGGTGGGGAGCACACTGTTCTAAACTAGATATAGGAAGTGGAATGTGGAATCAGTCTGTTCTCCCCTAAGGGCTGAGCACTGTTAATGAATCTTTAAAAAACAAGACTAAAAAACAACCCCCCACGCACACACTCCCCTGCTAAAAAGAAAGGAAAAAAAAACACTAAGATGTCCTAGGTGACTCTCCAGTGGCCCCGGGGAGCAGCTTCAGCAATTCAAAGTAGTCTGTTACAGAGTCCTCACAAGCATGCTTTACTTTTAAACAACCAAAAAAAGTTTTTTGAAGCAACAATACAAAAACTAGTACTGATCACTTCTCTGACAATCACAGTTACTCAACATTAACTTGTACTGGGAGGGGTGGGGGCATCCCTTGTCTCACACAAGTACATATGGGTAGGGGCAGGGCATTTGTCATTATTGCAGAAACAAATTTTAATTTTTTAATCTTTAGTTTGATTTAAACATTGCATTGAGTATGATGCTGAGAGCAGCTGTGCAGGAAGGGATCTGAAGAAGTGTTCATAGCAGCGCATATCTGGGGCTCTTCTTCTTTGGTTCTGGAGGCTGCAGGGCAGCCGGTATTGCTTCATCAAATACATTCTTAGGCCTTGCTGTGTGAGTGCGGAACACTCCACACTTGACAGCCTTCAGATCATCGGCCTGCTGTTCAGCAGTCTCTGGACTAATAGGTTTCTGTTTGTTCTTGGCAAGTTTCTCAGGAGTAGAGAGGTCCTCTCTGAGATGGGTCCCAACAAGTAAGAAAGGAGTCTTTGGACAGTGGTGAGTTATCCCAGGCACCCACTTTTCTTTCACATCTTCAAATAAGGATGGAGAGACCACTGAGAAACAGACCAGAAATACACCTGTTGGTGGATAACTCAGTAGTTGTAACCTGACCTAATCCTCTTTCTGTGAAGTATCAAAAAGCACAAGAGTATGTGGCTCTCCACCAGTCATAACTGGGACTGTGTAGTTGTCAGAAACGGTTGGTACATGTCGTGGTTTGTGTCTGCATGCCCCCACCCGCCCAATCCTCGAAGAGTCATGGGGCTTCTAGCTTTTTCACGATGCCTAGTCCAATGTTGAGATTGTGGGTGTGAGTGCTACACCCGCCCTGGTGCGGATAGTTTGCATACATTGTAAGGAAGGGGAAGAGGCTGCTTGCTACCTCCCTGCCTTTTACTGTTGTTGCTTTTGCTGTCTTCTGCTTCCGTGAACTGCCACCCTTCTATCATGCCACCCTGCCTTGGAGCCAGCCGAGTATGGACTGAAACTTCCACCAATGGTGAGCTAAATAAATAACCCTTTCCTTCATTAATTTGGGCCTCAGGTATTTTGTCTCAGCAATGAGAGAAAAGGAACCAAGACAGAACATATTCAGAGGAAAATTTGTTTGTTGTGTAGGATGTCAGGAGACATGCTTTACCAACAGCATCATCACCCACAACAACGCTCTTAATTGTCTTCATTAGGGAAGTAGCTTAAATATTTCAAATTTGATGTTGACCTCAGCATCTCCCATTGGGAACTGTTAGAAGAGGGGCTTCGTCTAAACATATTTGAAATCGATGACTGCCAGTGTTAAAAGTATAAGATGAAAACTAGAACCACGAGATTAGCCCCCTATCCAATGTAATGCTACAGACTTTCAAAAAGAGGGAGGCGGGTAGCAGGAAAGAGTGGGAGGGACAGAGACAGAGGGAGACAGATGGACAGACGCAGGCGCCATGGTGCTCATCTGTAGCCCAAGTTGGAAGGCTGTGTGGGGGCATTGCGTCAGCCAGCCCAGGCAATGTACTAAGACCTCATTTTACAAAAAAAACAAAGAAAGGAAGGAAGAAAGAAAAGAAAAAAACCCAAAACACAAAACACCCAAAAAACTAAAATAGGTGTGGTGGTGCACACTTGTAATCTCAATGCTGGGGAAGTAGGGGCAAGAAGATTGTGAGTTCAAGGCCAGCCTGGACATATACCTTCTTCCCCCATCCCCTCCCCTCAAAAAGATCTAAATATTATAGGAACACTTTTATTATTTCACCTTTTAACTATCAAGCACTGTTTTGGAGCTTTTGTTAGGGAGATGAGTAAGAAAAACAGACTGCTTGCCCACCTGCCTTCTATCAATCCGTCTGTTATGATTCGGGACTTATGTTGCAAGGGGAAACAATATAATACAGAACACATAGTTTGTATGATCATTTATAATAGTCATCCGAAGAATCATATACAAAAGAGTACAGGAAATCTGTCCACACACCCATAGATCAAGAAATTAGCCAAAGGTTTGGATTCCACAGAAATGTCCTGCATGAGACCAGCTGAAGACCTAAAAGCTCTTAACAATGCCTCTCACGAGTCCAACTGGAGCCCCAGAGCCCATAACAATATTTCATGCGGGCCTGTTTGACAGATACATGCTGAGAAGGCCTAAAGGTCGAAGGTGGAATCTAGGAAGTCTGTGCCAGCAGGATGAAGGATGTATGCTAGCAGGCTGAGGGGGCTGCACTGAGGGGGCTGCCCTGGAGCCAGGAAGCAATGCTCAAAGTCAGAAGCAGAGCTCCCCCAGACAGTACCACAGCCATCCTCAGTACCCAAGCTCCTCCAGTGGTGAAGACAGCTGAGTTCCCATGAGGAAAGCCAATGCAGCAAGCTTCTTCCAGAAACTGAGCTGTGCACCTTCTTTCCCTCCAGAGCCAGGAAGCGATGCTCAGAGTGAGGACCAGAGCTCCCCCAAAGTGAACCAAAGCTATTCTCAGTGCCAACAAGACCCCAAGCTCCTTGGAGGATGAAAACAGCCGAGTTCATCAGGAAAACCAGCATAACGATCTTTAACAGAACCAACAGCCCCTTTACAGCTTCTGCCAGCTCCCAGCAGCCTCTTTTCTCCCTCTGCAGTCCTGCCTCTTATGCTCCTGGCAACAGTCCCCAGGTGGGCCTCCCACATCCAGCACCACGCTTACTCAGTTCAGCTGGGGGTTATAAGTTGACCACCAGTTATCAATCCACTGTACTATCTATTCAGCTTTCTACACTGTCAATTCAACTTTCTCTGCACTTTTGTAGGTACAAATAGATCTCTCTGGAGGCAAATGAAACCAAACTGAGTTAAACTTGTGTAATATCAGGTCTCATTATATTCTTAACAAGATTTGTTGCTTTTAAAAAGCTTTACAGTGTATAAAAGTTAGCAAAAGCTGTTGTGAAAGTGTGATTTGTCATGTGGGATATGGTTCATTATAGGCTGCATGTGCGTGTGCACAAAATACATTAAGCTTTTGACTATTAGGATATTTCATCTTATTTAAAAATTTTAATTACTTCAGTTCCATGAAGTCTGTTGTGCACCACAGCTAATCAGCAGTATTGGCAATAGGAAGATTTAGGGGTCTTACTGCTTTGTAGTAGGCATAGAAAAGATTCTGGGCTATTTTGAATTTTTTTTAATAAATCCCAAATCAGTCACTTAAATTTGAACTGTTATCATTATATTGCTTACTTTGATTCCTTCAAATATCATTGTTTTATTTCTAATTTTTAAGGTTATATTATTGGGGCTGGGGATATAGCTCAGTGGCACAAGGGTCTACCTGGCAAACACAAGGTCCTGAGTTTGATTCCTGGTACCAAAAAAACCCCAAAAACCAAATATTGTATTATTGATCTTCTATCTCAAATGACATCTTCCCCTCAAGAAGTGTGCTTAACCCCTAGGTAAGTCACAGCTTCTTGAGGTGAACTAACAATGAAGACTTACAGTTGGGATTTTGTACAAGAATACATAAGGGTTGTATGAGGCATTTTTGCTGTAAGAGGCACATAGAAACTGGGATCAACTAGACAGCAGGTTCCTTAAATCACAGTCCTTCGATTCCATTAGAATTTTAAAAATTTACTTTATGATGTGATTTGGTTGCGTTTTAAGAAGTGATGTTTTCTGTTGGTAATTAGGAAGCTCCTGGTGAGTTCTTCTCTGCGTATGCTTCATTTTTATATCCTCATAAAACAGTATGTCTCAAATTTGACCTTGTATAATTTTAAAAAATTGGTTCTTCTTGGATAATTTCTGAAAAATTTCTTATAAGCAGAAACTTTTTTTTTAGCTTGTTGACTTCTTATTCTTCAACTTGGCAAGTAAAAATGTGTCCACTTCTGTTGGAGAAGGAATTCTGTTTTCACCTCTCTGTGATAGGTATATGGTATCTGTACAGCGGAAAAGAACATTGGTGTTGGAATCACAGTAGTTGAATCCTTTCAGGTTGCTGATTCTTTGTTAGGATGTGGGAGTAGTAATAGGTGCGTTACTGAGGTTTGAGAGGGCACGAGGGAAGCAAAATACGTACCGCACACAGCACAGTGCCTAGCAGAGTGAACCTGGATTGAGTTTAGGGTTTGGCGGTGGGGTGGAGCTGACAATGGTAACAAGATGCAAGAGTTGCAGTCAGTGTTTTTTTTCTTGCTCTGAAAGTGGGTTGGGCAGTTTCTGTTCAGTGGCAAATTTCTCTGAAAGAAGTCAACTTTCTTTGGGAGACCACAAAATCGGTTCCAGAACTTAGTTGCAGAAATAATGTGGGAGGAAGTAGAGGTTGTAGAATAGGAAATCTAAACTTAGCAGGTAGGCCTGTGGAGAACAGTGAATAAAGGGACATTTCCATGTGACTGAACTCTTGGTTTTCCTTAAGTTATCTGTTTTCAGAGCAGTAGAATTTTTCATCAGAGATAAATATGAAAAGAAGAAGTATTATGATAAAAATGCTATAGCTATTACAAATGTAAGTAAAAACTTCAATTGATGTTTGTTGACCAGATCTCAAATTTTTAATATAGAATATAACTCATTTTATTTATTGTAAAAATTTATTAGTTGCATATGTTTAAATATTTGAACATTAGAAAATTTTGGGTATATCTTGTGTGGGTACAAGTTCCATATGATGAATGTGATCATTTATGTATATCTGAACTGTACTAATAAACGTAAGAAGAAAATATCAGGGTCACATAACGTCAAGCTCTTGTAAAATAGAACATTGAAAAAGGAGCATATTCTGAATAAAAATCTAATGTCTGCTTACATGATAATTAACTAAGTAAATTGTATGAAGTTTACAAAATAAGGATAAATCCCCTAATTGAGAAAAGAGAGAACATTATTTTGCTAAATTCTGGGATGGTATGAAAAAGGAAAAGTCAAGTTTGTGTTACCCAAGAGCTTGGTTGGGGCTGTGAAAACATGAAAGAAGTACCCTAGGAATATATTAAAGCATGCCGTTCGCATTGATTTTTGTCTGGCCTTTTGATACTTGTAATAGTTAAGACCTTACAGTAGCAATAATCAAATATATCAACTGCTTTAAAATTTTTTTTAATTAAATTTGCCCATCTTAGTTAATTTACAAATTATACTTTAAGGATTATTGCCTTTATTGTTGAAGTCATTTTTTTGGCTGTTGATTCTTAGATTAATAAGCAAGGTAAAAATCTAGTTAACAATGTGGCAAAGTAATTTGTTAAGCAATTCAGAGACAGTAGTTTAATTTCATTTTTTATGCAAAGTAGTTTTCTTTTTGGTCCCTATGGAGAAGCAGTAAAGATTCAGTCAAATCCTGACAGAATAAGGGTATTTCAATACCTTGTCTGTGATCATGAAAAATATCCTTTTAAATATTTAAAAGTGTCACTGGTATATATTTCAAAGGAAAGGTATCCCTGTGTGTGAAATCTGAGCCGCATTTACAGTGAAAATAAAATCTGTTGAAAATTTGATTAGAAATGACATTATTGCCAGGTGTGGTGATGCATGCCTGTAATTCCAGCACTCGGGAGGCAGAGGCAGAGGCAGGAGAATTCGTTGTGAGTTCGAGGCCAGCCTGGGCTACATAGTGAGTTGAAGACCAGCCTGAACTGCATAGCGAGACCCTGTCTCAGAAAAAAGAATAAAAATAGATATTCTTGAGAATGATATTTACAGTGGTTATAAACTTAAGACTGGTTTAAGTATTATAGAGCGTAAAAGAACTAAGTACGTATAAGTAATGTGTTTTCATGTGAAATTTTGCAGATTACTTTAGAATACTTTATAAAACACTACTTTGTATTATTATGCTCTTAATTCTAAATGTCTTTGTTTTTAAAGTTGTATTTATGCAGTTTATAGTCTTGTTGGCAACTCTTTGGTAATTACGTAGTGATGTGTAGGAGAGCGTTATTTTCATTGGATGATAGTTGTTATGGAGTTGGTTGTTTCCACCTCTGGGTGTGACAGTGGTGTGGTTTGTTAGGGAAGTTTTTTCATCCATAGGACATGTGTAATAGAATATTTAGGTATTAAGCTGTTAAATGTGATCAAAATAGATGATGAATGTTTCAATTAAAAAATATTAATAAAGACACATTACCACTAATCCCCCTCAGAATACTCCCCCTTATTTTGAACACTTTCATGCCGCTTTCTGCAGCAGTTTTGCAACTCTTGTGTTTTGTTTTTACAAAGTGTGATGTAAAAAATATGGTGAATGCTATTACCAAGTGCCATCCAACAGAAGGGTAGCTCAGAATACACTATTGTGCAGCCTTATCCGCCTCGTTCACTGGATTTGGGCACTGTGCAACTTGTGGCCCTTCTCCAGAGTCAGAATGACCATGAATAGTAAATGTTTTGAATTGATTCAAGACACCAAGGCAACCTTGACAGTGCAACTAGGCACTCATGAAAGAGGATTCCAGAACTGCCTCAGAAATAGGCAAGAGCAGTGGGATCAATGTGTGCAAAGGCGGTGTGTTTTTTGCTGTAAAGATTTTAAAAACTTCAGTATTCACCATATTTCTTGATCACACCTATTTATAAATCATTCTTTAGTGGTTGAGTGATAGTTTTGAGGGATGTGTGTGTGTGTGTACAGAAAT
Source organism: Dinomys branickii (assembly GCA_004027595.1). NCBI lineage: Eukaryota > Metazoa > Chordata > Mammalia > Rodentia > Dinomyidae > Dinomys > Dinomys branickii. The sequence goes on from PVLD010004971.1 coordinate 42,881, forward strand.
ATTTTTCTACATATTAATGTTTGATGAATATGTTTTATAGAGATATTAATTCTATAATTTTTCCATTTTTGTAGGCTTGAGAATAAAAATTTGTATTACTCCTGAGTTTCTAAGAGTAATAAAATGAAATTTCAGAAAATTTCACAAAAATTACCTTTATCCTATGCTCATGGTCTCAGGACACTAGAAGACATGACCCATGTTTCTGGAGAGCTCTGTCAGATGGGGCTTAGGCCAGATATTAAAAATATCTGTAATAACAGAAGAATTAAGACATTATGTATAGGTACAAATTCTCTATGATGAATGTGATCACTGTATATGGCAAATACGTTCTTAAAAAAATAACCATAATATAGGCAAAATGTGAGTTCTTTGTAGCTAAGATACTTAAGAGTAATAGGGTACTTCAGGGTGTACCTAAGGAGGGACAGAACGCTAGTTGTATTGTTTACTCGCTGATAAAGAGCTGTTGTGACTGTTACCTCCTATATTAAGTAGCTCCAAATTCAGAGTTTTATGTTTTTCTTTTATAATTTGTTTCTTTTTGTTTCAGATATCTTTTTTTTAGTGCTGCCAGGGTTATTGTTCTTAATTTGTTTTCATAAGTACTGCAGTGAGGATTTAAAGATGACCCTTTCTCTCTGCGAGTCAGTGTTTTAACCTTTTAATGCAAAACCCAATGTAGTTCTTGACTGTCTGTGACATAAACATTTTAAAACACTGTGACAAAATGCACAGCAATAAACTACAACAGTAATGGCAAAGAGTTTTGCTATTTTTCTCCATTTTTGCTCCACTTCTTAGCAGACCGTTTGATTTATCTCTAAACCAGGCCTCACTAACCCATTGTGTGGTGTTGTGAGAGGCACTAGGGTGGAGCCGCCTTCATTCCCAGGGGTTTATGTGTAATGGCAAGAAGCATTCAGTGGACTGTTAGTAACGTGTTGTCTGGTTGTGTAAACAGTGTCCTTCTGAGGGAACAGAGAGGCCTCGCTGTGCCGCACTGACGGACGGGTTGGTGGGGTGCCCCTTGCAGTGCAGAGTGTTGTATGGCATGAAATAAGGGAAGAAGCTTGGGGGAGAAGAGCAAAGTTCAGATAAGACAAAAACAAAGGAAATGATGATCTAAGGAGAAAAGTTTTTGTATTAGAGAAAGGTTTTTGCTGGGTTGTAGCTTCAAACCTGTGTGTGTGTGGTGACTTCATGTCTTGGCGACCAGCGTGGGACCTTGAGTTCGTCCCGTCACCCTTCAGTGTGTCCTTCACTCCTTCTCGAGAACTTGCCTCTTTTTGAAGTTAGACGCAGGTGACAGAAATGGGCTGCTCTGAAGCACCCTGGGCCTGCCCCTTCGCGTGTCATTCAGCCACGCAGCCGACACTCAGCGTATGTGTCTAACGCAGGGCATGGAGGTGGAAATAATAGCCTTTGCTCAAAAGCAGCTACTCAGATGTTTTCAGTAGAAAATGTACACGCTCCATGAACCACATTCGAAAGCAAAATGTGGTAATTGGTGTAATAGAAGAATAAAAGTGTTCCGAAAGCACAGAATTTAGGTAGCACCTGTTAATTTTTATTAGGATAACTCCAAGGAGTTACGCTGAGGTTACCCTTAACAGGGAAAGAGTACTGCAGCAAAGAGGAAATGGGCTGGTGTGTGAGACGGAAATATTCTACAGCAGGGAAGACATGTCGGCTGCACGGCACCTTTCCCCGCTCTGTGCCCCAGGGAGCTCGGGGGCCGGGGGGGGGGGGTGCGGATCAGCTGCGTTATCGGGTGTTGGTTTGGTGAGTAGTCCTGAGGCTGTTCTGTCTCAGGCATGTGACAGAGGGCGGAGGGTGAGTGGAGGACAAAATGCCTGTGTGAGATGTGAGTCTCAAAGGGCGAATCGCATTGTGTGGAGACTTGGTGCCCGACTGTTCAGAGTTGTGCACAGTTTTGATATAGGGAACGGCAGTTGTATTTAAGTTGCCATTTCACTAATTGCTAGACATTTAGTGGCCTAAAGTAGATTCATTAGTTTACAGATTCTGTGGACCGAAAGCCTGAGAAGGTAGCGCTCTGATCTCATCAGAGGCTTCCACGCTCACATTCTGGTCAGAATTCATGGCTTTGTGACTGTGCCCAGGGTTCCCTGCTCTTCAGCTGTCAGTGGAGGCCTTGCAGATGACCCCATCCTGTCGTTGCCCGGAGCGCACCTCTTTGAGGCTACTAGGAGACGTGATGGGAGAGAGCCAAGTAAGCTGTACGCTCTTCTAATCTCCTGTCTTAGGAAGGGCCGTGCTGCTTTGAAGTGCCTTCCTGGCCTGGTGAGGTCAGACTCATCTGGGATAATCTCTCTTTCGATGAGTTTGTCCTGAACTGATTTGGATCTTAATTATTCCTGCACACTTTGTTTGACACTCTACTCAAGGGAGTGAGGTCTGCCATAGGTCTGATCAAATTTGTATATGCAAGTGAAGTGTAGAGAGCAGATTTGGAGACAGAAAGACTTGGGAGTGAGCACCACCGAGGGGGTAATCCAGGAGGGGCCAGTGATGATCCACTGAGGTGTTAGTGGAGTGGCAAGAAGTAGATGGTTTTGGGAGGTTGAGAGAGGAGGATCAAGAATGTCTGGCTTTTCTGGCCTCTGTGTCCTTTTTGCTGTCTGTTCTTCTTCTGTGTTCTATGGTGGCTTTTCTGTTCTATAGCGTTCACGTCTTCATGCTTTGCTCACAGAGTGCACTTTACCGTCATCACTGACTTTGTTAAGATATAATTTAGAGACAGTGGAAGTGCACATGTTAAGGTGTAGTTAAAGGAGTTTTGACAAACGCACATCTCTGCATAACCACTCCCCATAGTCAAGCCCATCCTGTCATTGCTCCATAAGGTCTTTTGTGCCCGGCGGTGCCCCAGAGAAGCACTCGTTTGCTTTTGTTATGGCACATTGTATTTTCTAGAGTTCCGTATGATTGGACTGCACCCTGTGTGCACCCTGTCTTCCTTCTGCCTGCGTGTTTTTGGGTTTTACCTCCACCGTTGTGTGTACTCCTAGTTACTGTTTGTAACTGACCAGTGGGATTTGGTGGGTGTGCAGTACCGCTGGGTGTCGGTCTGCTGCTGGCTTGCCCTTGCCTTGCTGCTGAGCAAGTTTCTGTTTTCCTTTTCAGCTGGAACGTGATAGTAACGGGGGGAGTGTGCAGTAAAGTGTTGGTTACATTTCAGTTACTTATTGAATAAAAATTTATGTTTTAATTCTGGGCTTTAAAAGTGGCCAAGTCAGTTTTTAATCTTTTCAGAAAAAAGGAACAAGCACCGTTATAGCGAATTGTCCTGCCAGTTTCTAAGGGTTAGTAATCCTTGACATTCTAATTACTTCTCCTTCCCTTGTATAATTATTTTTATGTTCTCTTTTACATGAGTTTCAGCAAAGCAGTTTTATGATACAAGTTATTTTAATTGATTTGTATGGCTTTTCAATCCCTTGTTTTCCAAGTGAATATGTAATTAAAGATCTCTGCAAGTAAACATCCAGGACAGACCAGGTTTAAGCCAGGTTTGAGGACATGGTTTGACCTTTTTAAGTGGAAAATACTTCCTCATATTGTGTAATTTATATGTTTGCTTTAGGAGTAATTAAATACCAATTTACGGAATTATAAGAGCCAAAATTGTGTAAAGAAAAGAAAAAAACCTCTTAAGTTTATAATCTTGGATTGAAATTCAAGAATTATTGTCATAACTAACTTACTAAGACAAGCAGATTGAAGGAGGACCTGTCACCTCGATGTGTTATTTTGACATTATGTAATGGCCTACCTGTAATAGGACCCTTAAAAACGTCCTCATCGTCACTATTGATATGACAGGGCAGTATAGAGATGTCAGCTTTATGGCTGTGAAGATTACTGTGCAATTTGTAAATGTGTTTCAGTTAGATTTTGGCAGTAAAGAGAGCAGGAAGATAATGCTTCCATTAACATGATCAACTACATATGTGGAAATTGAGTAGGAAGATGTGTGAAAAAAGCTTTTAGATGAAACCCATTTTCATGTATAAATTGCCTCTGCTGCATATATAACTCTCTCATAATACTTTGGGGTAATTCAGCAAGTACAGCCCTGGAGGTGATGTTTCCACGCACATCTCAAGGAAATATCTAAATTGCTTTATAAGTCTCTGCTGTTCAGCTGAATATTAATCCACTCTTTCCTTCTAGCCTTTTTTTCTATTTTTTTAAGCAGTTGATTAAGACTTCAATTAACTTTTTACTATTTCAGCTGTTTTATTTTTCATTCTTAAAAGTTACCAGTAAAAACAAAAACTAACTTTTATTCTACTGCTCGGGACAGTGTGTCTTCCTACTTCGGAGTGTATCTCAGTAGTAACATTGACTACAGCCAGCTGTTGGAGAAGTACAGTTATTTTTCAAGCTCTTGTATGATCTTATCAGTGTACATTCAAAATTTTTTAAAATAGTGAATCTATTTTAAGTAATCACTATTCTCTACTGAATCCTTCAAGAAATTTCACGTGGAAATTTTTAAAAATTAGTATTTCCTTCTTGATATATTATTTCCCTTTGTTACATGCTTTTAAATGCTTTCGTGTCTCAGAAATATGCTTTACTTCTTCCCCACGCCAGCCAGTTCTTACCACTTACCTTTGCTCGCTGCTGACCTTTTGTCTGTGCTCTGTAGATTTCTTCCTCTGACACTCCTCTTCAGCCTTTAGTATCTTCTCCTTCTCTGCAAGCGGCTGCTGAGAAAAGCAAATTAGAGGTACAGTAGCATTTTAACCATCTACGTTGTGTGGTGCTGAGTGGTAAATGAGCTTTTGCTGTGTGCTGTAATTTGCGAGCACTGTACTCATATATATTTTGAATGATCCCCGGTACTGAATGAGAGAATTTCCTGAATGTTTCCTTAGGATATAATTAAAGGGCTTTGACCTATATTTAATTTCCAAAGTTAATGATCTGTTTGGCCATAAATATGTGTCAACAGTTAATTAAGCATTTAGTTTTTTGTTGTTGTGGCTATAAGCTACCTTAGGACCTTTTTTATAGTTTGTTACGAATGCTTTGATCTGTTAGGAAAGGTTTTGGTTAAAAATGATTTTATCTCTTCACCTTTGTTTGTTCCATTGAGCTTAACGAATTACCATGAGGCCTTTTTTAGCTCTCATTCCCATGTCTTCTCCGATGTATGGTGGGCTGCACACGAGGGACAGAAAGACAGAGAGACAGCCTGTGCCCCCAGGCAGCGTCCAGTGTTTCTTCTGCAGTACCAAGGATTGAACGTAGGCCCTTTGGGTTGACCTACATCTCCACCCCTCTTTTTTAAAATTTTGAGGCAGGGTCTTACTAAGTTGCTAAATTGCCCAGGCTGAACTTGAACTTGCCAACCTCCTACCTCAGCCTCTGAGTGCTAGGATTACAGGTGTATGACGCCGTGCCTGGTCTCAGTTTGTAAATTTGAGGAGGAAAACGAGTAACCGTGTGACAGTTTAGAGCACAGTATAGCGTGTGACTGAAGATCATCCGCGCTCCTGCAAACACAGGCTGCATACTTCTGATGCATTTTGTGCCCTGAGTAGCCTTTAAAGATAAGGAGGCACTCGAGGTGGAGAAAACGGGAATTGCAAGTTGAACTGGCATGGCTGAAATGAGAGCGAGGCAGTAATAAAGGGGGAGAAGAATCTTTTTTTAAAAAAAAATGTGTGTATGTGTTTGTATGTTTGTATTTATTATTTAGCATTGGGGATTAAACCCCAGTGTCTTAATACTGAGCTACATCTCTAACCCTTCTTATTTTGAGACAGAATTTCACTGAGTCATTAGGTTGCTTGGGCTGGGCTGGGCTGGAACTTGAGATCTCCCTGCCTCAGCCTCCCAGAGTGCTGCTATTACACCTGGCTGCTGAGTGCCATTTTGAGAGTCCAGGGAGGAGCTGGTCTTCACAGCAAAACCCAAACACTTTAATGAAGAACTTTGAGGGAAAGCACAATGACAGGGTCACAGCCCTGTCTGCTGCCTCCATCAAAGGCTTGAGAACCAATCTTCATCCAAGAGTAAAGTGATGGGGAGCAGAGAGAGTGCAAAGGAGTGTGGTTCTGAGAGACGTTCAGATGTATAGGCTGTAGTCATCAATGAATTATGGAAGAGTTTTGTGGGCTGTGACTCCCAGTGTCTGACTTAAACACCTGCATAGACGGTGTTGTCGTTTAGTGAGGTAAGAAAAGGAAGATGGGCTCAAGATGGACGTAGCTACTGTAGAGCTGCCCTGTTTAGTAGGTGACTCGTGCATGTCTGTGGCTCAAGGGGGTGGCGGGGGAGGCTGAGAGCCTGAATCAGACAAGTGAGATCAGTGGCAAGTGGGACACCACTGGGATAAAAAGGCGGGAAGACTTGAAGCTTTGAGACTGATCAAGGCAAGTTCATGAGGAGACTGAAGGACAGTTTTGGATACGAAGTGCTAGGTTGGAAATGGACAGACAGGTCCACTAGGTTGGGCGGTTTAGTGTCCTGAGTGGCTTAGGTCAACAGGCGGCCTCAGGAAGGTACTTGAGGAGGATGGGTGTTGCCTTGAAAGGTGCAGAGATGCCAAAGGCAAATGATCACTTTGGAATTTGCCCTGGAGACATTTCTCATGGGGGATGAGGGTGGAGGTGGATGGGTTACACTTTTGTGTCACCGTGTTCTTGCCACTGCTTCTCAGAAGGCAATGATCTAATTCGGTGGCCTCCAAGCCATCCACTCAGAGTGTCTGTTTATGCTCCTTAGTTGTTACCCTTTTGACATCTCTTATTTTTGTAAATGTTCTATAATGTTACAGTGCTATACAGTATATTCTTATAAGTATGTGTGCATGACAGTGTATATATAGATATACTCACAACTTTTCAAGGTCATATAGACTAGAACATTTTGGTGATTTAAGTCACTCCAGTATAGTTTGATTATAATGATGGCAATATATGAACTTCAACACGCACGCCCCGTGCACTGTCGAGTACTAGGGATTGAACCCCAGGGCCTTTGAACTGAACTTTATCCCATTCCCTTTTTATCTTTTGCTGTATGTTGAAGCAGTTCTTGCTACATTGCCCGGACTGGGCTTGAACTCACAGTTTTCCTGCCTCAGTCTCCCAGCGTGGGGGATCATGGGCCCACATCACCAGAGCCAGCCCTTTCTCTGTTTAACAGAGTTGCATGTTTATAATTTCTTCAGCAGGATTTCAGCTATTCCACTGTATAGCAATGAAACAGTTCACAATCACTTACGTTGATAAGCAATCCAGTTCCCACACAAAAAAGCTTTTGACAAAATTTTACTTGTGTTCAGGTGACAAATACAACTTTTCCATTTTCCCCAAACACAAATATGGAAATCTTCCCCCAAATCATAAAACAAATTAAATTCTTGAACCCAGATATCACTATCAGTTACAGTAGGAATCAACTTTCTGTAACTACTATTTTATAATACCAAACATGGTTATATTTTGTTGTAGCTGAAAAACTACAACTTCAGTTCTGATATTCTTTGATCTTTCAGCAGCCTTTGGTGCTATAGATGGACATCATCTGTGGCTCAGACTATGCTCTGAGTGCAGAGCTCCTGCTGTTAATGTTACTTCAAACCCTGTGTCATAATTCCACATTTCAGCAGACAGCAGCTGAAATGTCAGTATCATGTTCTCTATTTAATGACGCTAACAAGTCTAGTTTATTTTTGGTGATCTCATACGTGCCCACCAATCTCGGAGGTTAGGAAGTTAGACTTCTACTCCCATGAGAATGGCATTTGTGGAAAGTAACTGTGCGGGCTGCTTTAAGAGCTTTCCCCAGACTGAGTAGCTTATAAACAACAGAAACTTCTCACAGTCCAGGCTCCCCACGTTCTGTCTTGCAAAGACTTGCTTATTCACAGAATGGCCCTTTGCCCCATGATCTCATATGGTGGCAACAGGCAAGGGAATGCTCTGGGTCTCTTTTATAAGGACTCCACCCTCCTGACCTGGTCACCCGCGAAAGACCCTACCTCCTAGAACCCTCACAGTTGGAGTTTTGTTTCCCCATAAGGATTTGGGGGTGGGCACAGACATTCCAACCACAGCATTCACAGCCTTGGGAGGGTATGGAGCGGCTTATCCCCCACATACTAGTGAGAATATTCTTTTGTGTTGTTTTTCCTCAAGAAATTTTACTAATCTTGAAAGTATTTTATCATATATAAAGGATTTTTGTACATCTCATTTATTCTTCATTTATACAAAGTTAGGGACCTCAAAGTTGCCACTAGGATTGAACAAGTCCCAGCAATACCTGGCGCATTGGAGTGTTCAGTAGATCAACAGGAGTAGTGGTGAGGCTCCACTGGACCTGGTGGGCAGTAAGACTCCAAGGTTTGGGGTGTGCAGTCAGCGCAAGGGAGGACTGATGCATTAGCTGTGCTATGTGGGCATCACTTGCCCAAGGTTTTGTTTCTTTGTTTGTAAGAAGACAGTAAAATCAGTCGTTATTTCAGACAGCTTTTGAAAACATTAAACTCAACAGCGAGGAAGCTGTTGATAAGTGACCCTGTAGTTTTGTTTTTGGAAGGAAGATGTGATCTGGCCCTGGTGGAATCACCTGTTGGTAGTGTTTCTAGTTATCCTTGAAGGCACACATCTTCTTTATTCCAGTCTTCTGCAGGTACTTGAGCACATAGAAAAATGTTTTTTTGAGAAACACATCAAACTTCCTGGAAGATCTTTGGTCTGTGCTAGACTGTGTTAGTATTCTCAAAGTTCACGGCAGAATGCCAGGTTTGAAATACGGTCATGTGGTAGATTGCTCTTTCGGTTTTAACACTTTAGGTATTCAGAAGTTCAGCTTTCTGTTAACTTTTTATTTCACTTCTGAAAAGCAGTGCTGAAACAAATGCTTTTAGAGAATCTTAGTACAGTATAAGGAGCCTTACATATAAACTGTCATCTGTCCCAGTTCTAGAAATTCCACTCTCTCCTTTGGCTACAAAGCAGTACACCTACACTATTTGAGTATAGCTCTGATACAGGTATTTCACTGATGGGTCAATTGCTACAATTAATTGCTTTTTATTAGTCAGCATCAAAAGAAAGCATTAATAGAAGTGCTTTAGTTTTTTTCTGCTGTTCTTAAACTTGCAATTGAAGATACGGTCTTCCTGCCAGAAATCTCTTTGCTATTCCTGCCAGAAATCTCTTTGCTATGAATTTCTTTTAAAGTTTGAGGCCAAGATCAAGGTTTTTTCTTTCCTGTCTTTAATATCATACAGCATATACGAAAATTTTACTTTGTTATATTTGTGTAGTGCCTCACAGTTTGCAAAGATCTATTTTTGAAGTTTTTAGCCAAAATGAACATTTGTGCACCTAATTTAATGAATACTGATAGAGCTATCACTATGCCCTTGTATACAGTGAAACTGTTAGCATTCCAAAGCTCTCCTGTTAGCCTCTCTTTTACCCCTTTCCTTAAGGTAATTAACACCCTGACTTTGCCGTCACTGTCCTCATCCTGTGCTTTTCTTCATAGTTTCATCTGATGCACAAGTTGTACCCCTGAGCAGTGAAGCTTTGCTGATTTTGTTCTTTACATAAATGGTTGCAAAGCCTTTGAACTTCTAGTATTTCTCTCAACCTTTAAGCCTAAGAATTATGATCTTTCCTGATTTACATATGGCAGATACAATCTGCCAGAGGTTATATCAAACACCATGCTTTTATTTTAAAGAGACAAAATAATATTAGCACAGATCTTTCTTTTCAGTGACCTAATTAGCAATTACCACGCTTCAGATAAAACTCATTGGCTATGTATGATAGTGCAGCAGTGCAGAGCTCAAACACCATTGTAAAGGCCCAGATGAGAGTCAGGCTTTTGGTATTTTGACTTAAGTTCCATGTGTTTATCATGCTGTCTTTCCTAGTTTTGTCTGTTTATCTTTCCATGTTTGCTGCAGGAACTTCAGAGCTAGGTTAGTGCGCATTGGATTGCCGTTTCAATTCTTTCTCGTCCCCTCTTCCCTGCAAATGCCAGGAAATGCTCTTTGTTTAGTCTTTTTTTCACTTTGCTCATTGGACACTTTTTTTCACTTTTTTTCCTCTGTGGCCTTTTAGGTTTGGGGTTTAGTGTTATACCATCTCATCCTTAGAAATGCAAATTGAACATCGTATTCTGTTGTAGACTAATCAGCTGGTCTAGTCTCCAGGTGTTGTCTTTGCTGCCTTCTTCATTAGGAATTCTGTTTTCCTTCTTTAACTCATAATGATCTGAACGTATGTTTTATGATGTTTTAGAAAATTAAAGTGATTTTATGTTTTTTGTTTACCTGTTATGATTTGTCTTCATCCGTGTGATAAGGAAGTATGTTACATCAGTTAGTTAGATTTTTCTTCTGATTCAAAATTAACATTATGGTTACTGTAAAGAAGCATCACCTATGTAAGGATGTAGTTAGAATTTATTGTATAAAGTTCTTATTTGCTTAAAACAAACACAAACCCTAAAATAATAAATTTTAAGTTGTCTTATTTCTTAATTTTTGAAGAGACAGTCTATTCTGTCATCAACATGTAATTTTGCATCATGAATATGTAAACTCAATGCGAATATAAATTCTCTATGTTCATGTTTATGTTTTAGTAGCATCGTAAATGTGGAATCCTTATGCCTTTTTCAAATGATGATTCAAACTAATAAAATAGAAATTAATTAAAGGGTGCCATCCAGGCACAGTGACAGGCACCTGTAATCCCAGCACTCTGGGAGGCTGAGACAGGGATTAAAAGTTTAAATCCCTGCTGGAGCAATTTAAAGATTTAGTGAAATTCTGTCTCAAAATTGCTCAGTGCGCAGGCCCTGGGTTCAATCCCCAGTGCTGTCAATTTAAAAGAAGTTGTCATGTTTTAAAAGTAAACTCACTAAAACTTCGGGCTGCTTTTTAGAAAGAAAAGGAGAAGAAAAAGGAAGAGAGGAAGAGAGAAAAGGAGCCAGAAAAGCTGACAAAACCACTTACAACTGAAAAGGTAAAGTAACTTTAAAATTTTAAGATTGCTGTCTTATTGCTGTACTCCTGTTAAGGGCCCAGATGTTCTTGATGTGCAAATAATCACTCAACAAGTGTTGAGTGAATACTGCGTGTTAAGCTTGTCCACTTGGGCTGTCCTGTGTGGGTTGTAGTGGGTTGCAGATGTGCAGGTATAGGTCACCTGAGGTCCTCAAGGATGGGTAATCTCTTCCAAATGATATAAGGGTGGTGTCACTGGCTCTCATGCACAATTTTCAGTGGAAATTTAGAGAATGAGGAAGTTGTACCTGAAGGATCTTTCAGAAGAGACCTCATGCGTTATAACATTGAGCTAGATCTGGAAATGTAGGCAGGATATAGGTAGGTGGTAGCCTGAACCCAAGTAATGAAATTGGGAATAAAGTATATTTCAGAAGTGATTTTGCAGAAAGCTGGACAGAATGGCAGGTTAACCTCAAATTGTAGATGTTTACTCACTTTTGGAAGGAAAGGCTATAGGTAGCACTTAAGGTGATGCATCTAATTCAGAGGGGTTTTTTTGGAAGATTGTTTTGACAGTAATATTCAAAACACATCTGATAGGCGGCAAACTAGTAGTGGGGAGAACATCGTAGTTTTTGTAAATGGACAAATTATATAATCATGATAGATTGGTTTTGAACGCATTTCATCATACAAGCATTGAGGCCTGGTCAAAGAATTTTCATGCTGGGCATGGTGCCACATGCCTCTAATCCCAGCACTCGGGGAGGCTGAGGTGGGAGGCTTGCTGCGAGTTAAGGCCAGCCTGGGTTACATAGTAAGACTGTCTCAAAAAACCAAAAGAAAAAAAGTTTCATCAATAAAGTTAGCATTCTTGGTTTTAGTTTTTGAAATTTTAAAATCAACTCTATTAAGGTATAAATTACAAAGTACGTCCATTTATAGTACACAACAGAAGCATATACTGCATATATTAGTTCTTTCTGCCATTCACTGGAATGATTTCTGTCCTCAAAGAATTATTAACTTCCAACACTGAAGACACACTAAGTGCCCTAAGACTCCCAGTGCTTGGTGTGGCCCTCAGATCCGTCCCGCGCCTGACCGGCCCTCTGCTCCTGGCCTTGGTGCCTCATTCCTCACGTCGTGTGGACTTGTCTGCTGTCACCCAGCTGTGTCTTCTGTGTTCAGTGACTTGTGTAGCCAAGAATATTTTTCCTTTCTCCATCTTTTATCTAAAACTTCATCTCACCTTTTCCATAAAGCCCCTCTAGCTAGTCTGACTGATACAGATTTTCTCCTTTCCTCAGAATTCTGGTGATATTTTTATGTACTTAATTGTATTACTTCTTACCTTGTGTTACTGTATTTCTCTAAGTTTCTAGTGATGCTTAGGCTAAGTACATGTGGATTGATTTGTTTTTTTAATTTTTTTCATTTCACGATATCTGTTGGTGTTGATTCCAAGGTCATGCAGAAAGATGAATAGATTTCTTACTAAGTGAGATTAAATACTAAAGACTACAAATTTGTCCTGCAATGTGGAATTCTTCAAAATATTTTTTAAAAGATGTTTTCTAGTTAAATTTCTTTGAATATCACTATTTATCATTATTAAAGTGACAGCTTATTGGATTAAATTCTTACTTTTTCCCAAATTAAATTTAGGTGTTAAGTATTTTAATATTTTTAAAAGGTGTGATTAAATTTGTTTATAACCTGATGACTTGACTAGCTTTAATTTTTGCTGCTAACATTTTAATGTGATAAGTAAGAAATTGCAGGTGGAATATCATAAATTTGTTTACAAAGAATTTTTAAATGACTAGGTATTACCTTTTGTTTTTAAAAATTGGAAATTTCAAGCTAGTTTGATTAATGCCTTGTTATTGTACTTGACTATGAAGCTTATCCAATTTTAAAGCATCATTTATTCTCTCCCTTAAAAAAAAAGATATTTCCTCTTTAAAATACAGTAAGCATTTTGATGTAGTGATTTTTTGTTGTAGCTTTGCATGTGAATAATTTCCTTATGTTATCCACTGTGCAAATGGACCACAGCCATTACCTCAGAATGGGGTTTTTGCATCAGGGTCCTGGGCCGCTGGATAGCTGAGTGGCACAGTGCCTGCCTAGCAAGTGTGAGGTCCTCAGTCTGATTCCCAGTTTAAAAAAAAAAAAAAAATAATAATAATAATAATAATGCATCAAGGTCCTTAGAAAACCAAGACAGTATATGTGAACAGTGAGGAATCTCTCACTTCACCTTTACTATTTTCCCTTTCACAGTAGTTTTGATTAAACCCAGTTCACAACTCATATATTAATCTTCTCAACCTGCATAGATTCAAGACTCCTGCTGCCAACAGTGAGGTCCTTACTGAGAGAAAAATCATGTAGAGAATAAAACTTGAGTTCCTATCAAACTTTGCAGTCTAAGTGCTGCAGAATATATAAGAAAGAAGATACATGTAAAGATACCAGAATGAGGACATTGGGGGAAAATAGCACAAATAAAGCAGCTTTACCTCACACAGAGGCGTTTTTCTTCATGTTCCCCTTCAGCTGGTATTCCAGGGGGCATACATAATCCACAGAGGAGAAAGTAATACAGGGGCTTTCAAAGTAGTAACAAGGTAGTCATAGAATGATACCCTCTTCATTATTAGTTGTCTTTATTGGCAATTTGATGTGTACCAGGAATTGGGGTAGGTGTGCAGTTTAAATAGATAGCTGTATGTACACATTTTATATGTAAGATTGACAGCCAGGTACCACTAACCAGTTTAGGAAATACAGTAAGGCCAGAAACGGCACCCCATCATAACCAGTGCAAACAAAAATCACTTCTCTCCCTTTAGAGATAACCATCTCAGTACCTCTTTAAACTTAAAATTTTATTTATTCATTTTTGGCAGATGTTGGGTGCTGAACCAGGGCCTTGGGTATACTAGAGAAACATTCTCTTTCTGGACTACATACCCAGCCCTCACTGTATCTAAAGAGTAGCTTTACCATCTCTGCATGTATCTCTAAACAGTGTGGTTTGATTTCCTCTATTATGACACCATAATGTTAAATTTTGCTTTTATTGTCAATATTTTGTTTCCACGAGTAAGTCACAATGTATGTAGTTATAGTATATCCAGGTTGTTTTGTAGTATTCTGTTGTGTATATACAGTTCCTCAATTTATCCGTTCTACTGTTAAACTTTGGTTTGTATACAAGCTTAAACTATTATACGAAGTGCTGCGCAGAGCACTTTTGTTTGTACATATGTTATGGTTTGTGTCTGGATGTGCCCCCCAAAGCCTGTTGCAGTCATGGGGTGGCCTTCTAGAGTTTATGATTGATCATGGTGCAGTGCTGGGATTATGGGTGTGGGTGCTACACCCACCCTGGGGCAGATAGTTGGCATACAGTGTATAGGAGGGAAAGAGGCTGCTTGCCACCACTTCCTCCTCTTTGCTGTTGTTGCTTTTGCTGTTTTCCATCACCCTGAAAGGTTGCTCTGTGCCTTGTGCCACCCTGCCTTGGAGCCAGCTGAGTATGGACTGAAACCTCCACAAACTGAGCTAAATAACCATTTCCTTCCTTAATTTGGGGTGTTGGGTATTTGTCCCAGCAATGAGAGATTAGTAACCAAGACAACATACAAGCATGTTATTTCTTTAGGAATGAAATTGCTGATTTATCAAGCATGTGCTTCTTGAACTTTACTGGGCATTGTCAAAGTATATACTAAAAATAATCTCACAATCAAAGCAACTCCATATCCCCTATGACATATGGTCTTATCAGGGATTTTAGTATTACCAGCTTGGAAAGTATGTGAGTGGTTATCTGTTAGGGTAGTTTATTATATTTTAACTGTCTCTTTCTTTGATTGCAAATGAGACTCAATACTTTTCTGTTATATTACCTTTTTCTGATAAATTTGTAGTAATCTACACAAATACATACATGGCTTTGTGGCTGAGTTTGTCACTGTTTCTCTTGGAGTCTGGATTGGAGAAAGGAGGACTTTTTAGTTTTAAGACACTATAAATTAAATTATGTTTCATATTTCCTCATGTTTAAAAGAAGAATGCTTGATAGGGGTTATTAACTTTTGACTCCTTTTTCCAAGTTCACTTATTTTTAGAAGTAGTTAAAGCCATTAGTATACATATTTTTAAAATTTTGTTTTGGTGCTAGGATTGAGCCCAACTCTTAATGCATGGTAAGCACATGCTATACCACTGAGTTGCCCCCAACCCCGTTAGGATGGCTCTTTCTATATGTTAATGGCTTAATGAATAGTTTATTAATATTAATTTAAAGGTTTGGAAGGACTCTTACTCTTGTCCAAATTCCCTGTATTATAAAGTTAACTAAGTCCTAGAAAGACCTCAGATTACTTAGCAATTGTTTACTGAGTGTTAATACCCAAGAAACATAAGGCTGGCTCCAGCAATTCCATCCCTTATTTTTGTACTGTAAATTTTTACTTTAGTGTAATAGTAGCTGGCTATGCATCTCGGTACCTTTCTCTGAAGGATACAGGAGAAAAGGATACAGGAAGCAATATATGTGTTTATCCACTTTCTGTGATGAACAACAAGGTGTATGAACATGTGCAAAAGTAGCAAAATGGGATTTTTACCCACGCTGTGGTCTGTGTAACTTTGTTTTGTCTGTGTTTACCCAAGCATCACGGAAGGTCCAGTAGACCCACACCACTCCAGGATTTGTTAAAGTTTTCTTCTAATTTTCTTGTTAGAGGTAGCCCAATTTAGTACACTGGCACATGAAAAACCATATTTGCAAGTTTGGAGGAAGTGAGAAGTGAATTACCAGATTACTCACATATGGATGATGAAGATAATCCACTGTGGTAAAATACATGCTTTCATGACAAAGGAGTGGTGTGGGTGTATGATGATGACATTGACATTGGCTGTGTGAGGCAAAGTTCCTGTGACAGTGAAATGGGGCAAGAATCAACCGATACAGACACAGGCAATATAGACCTCCTTGATTGAGATGACAAAGAAAACAGCGATGTGTGTACATATATGAATACATATGCTGCGAAATGGCTATGCAACCAAATGGAATGATCCAACATTAAAGCTAGGTCTGAAAAATAAAGTGAGGGTCTTTGCAAGGATAAGATATTGGCAAGAATGCCAGCACTACCATTCGTTGTAGGAAATTGTAATAGACAAAATACTACAAGATGCCGTGAAATACACAAAGGCTGTAATGCAAGTAAAATGTTCTATATGTACCAGTAGCCATATTAAAAAATGTTTTTATTATGACGCCCCACCAGCTGAACTGATAATATTCATAGGTCTGCTGTACATAGCAGGGATTTCTCATGGTGATCGCAATAACGTAAAAGACTTATTGAGAAGTAGTGGTTCAAAATATGGCTCTTGTAGATGAGAAGACCTATTACTGCTTTTAATTTATCCTAGAACTTAGCTATGAGGCCCATATTTGTATAGTAATAAACTGAATGATGTTGTGAACAGACTTGTTGCTCTCATCTCCCGAACTAATGGGAGTGTGACATTCGACATATGTTGGTTTACAAGTTTTCAATTGATGTTACATTTGCTAACACATGAATTGATCAGCGCAGGAACTGTACACAGGAAGAAAGTAGAAATGCCAAATGAAATATTGCAATTTCAAAACAGAATTGTATACTGTAGTCTTTGGATTTCAGAAAGATTTACATTGTTCTTGTACATGGCAAAGAGAAAAAAATTGTACTGTTGATGTCAGCAGTGCACCATGATGAAAGTATTGGTAGGGAAACCACAACAAAACAGAAACCTGAGATGAAAACTTTCTACAACAAAACCAAAGGTAGAGTAGATGTTGATGAGTTTGTTTTGCAGCAACTGTGATGTCAGTCAAAACACAAAGCCTTGGCCAATGGTTGTGTTTTACTTGATCCTAAATGTGTGGCATGAATAGTTTGATAGTTTACAAAGAAAATAACAAGTGCAGAATACGATGGAGAAACTTTCCTAGAGGATTGGGACTAGAACTCATAAGAGAGCATTTACAGCAGAGGAAAAACAAAATGTTTCTGCCCAGGAGCTACACCGAAGTATTGTGGAGTGCAGTGGTGAGCTGACAGGTGAACCGGCAGGCGCAGCATCACAAAGACCTACTATGATAGCAGGCAAACAAAAAAGATGTCACCTGTACCCTACAAGAAGGTACAGGAAAAGAAAACATGTGCTAGATGTAGAACATGCAGTGCCATGTGTGAATGTGGGATTTGGTGGTCCCTGGGAGAAAAACGGTGCGAAGATTTAGAAAATAAAGACGAGAGAGTGGCCCGAGTCAGGTGGAATTATCTCTTATATGATGAGCAAGAGGACTGACCTCAGCAGTAGGAGCGTTTATTTTATACACTTGCATAGTTAGTATCATGAGAGAATGTTGCCTAGGACTAACTAACAGCTGTAACTGTCCAGGCAGGGTGCCACTTTAATGCTGAGGCAGCTTGACTGCCCGAGGCGCCTGGCTCTGCCCTGCCCTCACACACACGGCCAATAACCAGCTCCAGTGGCTCCCAACATGTGGAGACTGCCTTGGGTATTACAATTGAAGCAAACCTTATTTTCATGGTAGCGTTCCATTGGTGTTTTCATTGTAGTTCACATAGGAATTTATTTCTGATGTTATCTTTTAGGTTTTGTAATGGTCAGTACATATTAAGAATTTAATACTTTTTTATTGATATTTTGTTTCTGTTAACTTTGCACTGTATATTAAGAATGTCCAGACAAAACAGCAAGAATACTGAGATGTCAAATATGTTCTACAGAAAGATCAGGAAAACAGCACATGTGCTGTCAGTATGAGAGATACATGTGTGGAATGTGCTGTTGGCATGTGTGCAGACTGCCTTAGGTGTGTTTGGTTTTATAGAATGCTATTGGTATTTTCATGGTAGTTCATATAGGAATTTATTTTTGTTCTATTTTAGACTTGGTATACAAAGTGTTGAAAATTTTGAGGTTGTTTTATAAGCACTCAATAAATATTAAAAATGCAATAATTTATTTTTGTGATTTTTTCCCCCCCCTGGTAAGCACTCATTGTTTGATACAATAAAACTCATACAATTAAAATAATAGTTCATCAAGGGAAATATTTTAAAGAATAAACTTGGATGTGACACTACCATGGTTCTGCTGCAAAATGACAAAAAGTGTTGTAGGCTCTGGATAAAATCAATTCATATACAGTGGTACCTCAGTTCACAAATGCTTTTGTTTCCAGTTAGTTTGATTCACAAACAGAAGCATTTGGCAAAATCTGTTTTTATTTGTAAACTCTGCAAATACCCTGGAGACTAAATGTGGATCTGACAGACCCATGTTTCTGCACCTTCAGCTCAGAATTAAGTCTGAGGGTCATACATAAATACATAAGGAGTTTTTTTTAATGTTAAAAAAGTGTTTCCTGGGCAGATATTTGCCAGTAGGTTCTCGAATTTTGTGAGAAAAAAAGTTAATTCACACTGTCAAAATAGAATGAAAAAGTCCAGGGAAAGGGAGAGAAGCAGGGATGCTATGAGAAGGAGAAAATGTTTTGTATTTGTTTGTTTTTGAGACGGGGTCTTGCTTTTTATTCCAGGCTGGGCTTGACCTCGCTGATATGTAGCTCAGCCTCGAACTCACAATGATCCTCCTGCCTCAGTCTCCAGAGTGCTAGGATTATAGGCATGTATCACCATGGCCAGCTAAAGACTTGTACTTTTGATAAATAAGTTTTTCATGAGGTATGACAAGTATGTGAGTATTTAAGAAGATGGTATCAATGAAAAGTATTTTAAAAAGCTAGTTAGGAGTGAAACAATCATCAGGTTTACTCTTTTGAACAAACCTTTTATGTTAATAAAATTTTAAAAAGTAGTTTTACTTGTTAAATATGAGTGATCTAACCTAATGCAAGCACAAAGTACAGTTACAGATCTATTAAAACTGAAAATTTCAGTATGACTGCAGTAAAGTTTCATTGTACATCAAATGAATTGGTTTTAGTAAACTGTTCAGTTAAGTGGCTTGTGGCCAGATAGGTCATTACTTTTTAGTAGGTTAATAGAGACATTTACTGTCTTGGTTACTTCTTTTCTTGTTGCTGAGACAAAATACCCAACACCCAAAATTAAGGAAGGAAAGGTTTATTTAGCTTACAGTTTTTGGAGGTTTCAGTCCATACTTGGCTGGTTCTAAGGCAGAGTAGCACACGGCAGAGGGCAACAGTTCATGGCGGCGGTACACAGCAAAGCAACAAGCACAAGAAGGGAGGAATGGCAGCCAGCAGCCTCTTTCTCTCCCTATATATACAAACTATCTGTCCTAGGGCGGGTATAGCTCCCACACCCATAATCCCAACATTGGATCATGGATCAGTCATAAACTCTTAAAAGCCACCCCATAACCGCATGAGGATTGGGGGGGCACATGCAGTCACAAACCATAACATTTACAAAACCTCCAAGTTCTCAGTGTAACTTAGATTATAAAGCTTCATGTGATGGGTTCAGTTGAGAGTAAGGTATTTCCAATAATTAGCCAGACACAGTGCTACACATCTGTAAGGGAGGCTGACGCAGGAGGATCACAGATTTGAGGTCCGCCTGGGCAGCTTAATGAGACACTGTCTCAAAATAAGAGAAATACTGGGAATGTAGCTCTGTGGCAGAGCATGTGCCTAGTATGTGCAATACCCTGGGTTCAACCCCCAATTCCACCAAACGAGTATTTTGAATAACTGATGCTTTCCTTGAAATCACAGAAGCTTGCAGTGTTAAGCACAACAGATGTCTCACAGAACATTTTTATAAATAGGTGTGCAAGAGTCTGTTTTACTCAGATCATTGACAGCCTAAAGCTAGACCTTGGAGATTGGTTTCATACGTCATCTTCTGTTTGTAGAGTTTCAGAGAAAGTAATAGATTCACTATCACTCTGTTACACTTAGCATGTCAGTGCTGCTTCCCTGTTGTTCAAATTTTATTATGATACAGGGACTGCTAGATGCTGCAGTAGTATTCAGACAATCCCTCTCTTTAGTGTTAAAGCAATTTTAAAAAATAAATCTTCATCTCTGAAACAGAAGATATTAGGCTGGTACCTCTGTGTTTACAAAAATCATTTGTCCTGTTTGGTGAATTTATACTTCCTTGTTCTTTTCCAAAAACTGAGTTGATGTAGTAGATTTTTAAAATTCATGTTTTAACAAATTTTTTGTAGTAGAGTTTGGGTAGCCTCTGTATTCTACCTTCTCCTGATACTCAACCCATGTAATAGTTTTAAGGAGGGCAAAAATAAGCATAAGCCAAAACAAATCACTGCAGCGAACACCACCTAGAAGACATTATCACTAACATCACAGTGAGCACCTTCTTTTTTCCCATGGAAATGCATGTGTCCCTGTAGGAGCCTGTTGCTGTTGTTGTTGTTTTTAGGATCCTGTTGTACCTGTTACTTTGTGATTTTATGTGTCTGCCCCTTCCCCCCATTCTAGGGATTGAACCCAGGGACACTACCATAGAGCTACAGCAGTAGCCTTTTTTATTTTTAATTTTGTGAAAGGGTTTGCTAAGTTCCTCAGGCTGGCCGTGAGCTCATTGTCCTCCTACCTCAGCATCCTGAGGAGCTGGATCCAGGCTTTCATGTCCAGCTAACAATGTGTCTAGAATTCTTTTTCTAATCAATAAGTAGCCTTTTTATCCTTAAAAACACTCTAGTGAATAAATGTAGCACAATTAATCTTCCCCTGAACCAAATAGGACTCTTCTTAAAATTTATCTCTTGTTTGAATAAGGCAATTCTCCCTCTGTGTATAATCAGTGTACAATTGTGTGGTAACTTCCGGAGATCAGTTTTTAAAACTGGAATTACTAAGTCTACAGTTACAGACTTTTAAAAGTCTTTTGATGAATACTAACAAACTGGTTCTAGAAGATAAAGATGGAAGAAGCTAGACCTGGTTGGAAGAATCAATTTGCTTCAGAGCTTTGCTGTTTTCTAAGTGTCTGGCTGGTCTGTGTCTCATTTTCCTTGTAGGTGTGGGAAGCCTTTCTCATCTGTGCAGGAAATAAACAAGTATTTCTGAGTGCCTGTTACAAGCCAAGCGCTGTTGAGGTGCCAGGATGGAGCACAGGGTACCCCTGTAGGATGTAGGATGCTAGGCAGCCTCCCACCAGCCTTACCAGCCAAAAATGTCTGCAGACGTAGCTAGATATTTCGTTATGGGAAAAAAAAATCACCATTTAATTGAGAAAAACTGTCCCTCGGTGAAAAAATGAGCACCGGTCTGTTGTGTAATCCACAGAAGGGTACCAGTGACATCAGAGCTTCTTTTAGATATAGGTGCACAGTCTTTCTCAGCAGTTATACTCAGATGCCAAAGGAAATAACATACTGTGAGTGAAAAATGTTTATAATACCATTAACTGCCAGGCATGGTGGTGCATCCTTGTAATCCCAGCAGTCAGGAGGCTGAGGCAGGAGCATCACTGAGTTTGAGGCCAGGCTGGACTACTACATAGTGAGTTCAAGGCCTGCTTGAACTGCATAGTGAAACCCTGTCTCAGAAAGACCCCGACCCCCCAAAAAAAGAAAGAGAGAAAGAGAACAAAGGCAGAGAGAAAAAAAGGGAGAGAGAGAAAGGAGGAGAGAGAAAAGAAGGAAGAAGGAGAATTTAACTGGAAGGTAGTGTAAAGCAGCATTTTGGCTCATGTTTTGTTTTTTAATTAGAAGTGAATGAAGCAGCATTTTCTTAGTTATGCAGAGTCATGCTGATCTTTTCAATCTGATTCCTCTCTGATTAGAATCATCTGCATTTTGAAAGATAAACAACCAAAAACAAGGTATTGGGATACAAAATCATCGTTAAGGTGGTAAATTTTGTGTGTATTTTGCTGCAATTTAGGAGTTTTATAAATGTATTTTTTGAAGGCATTTTTAGACCTATGAAATACATTTCTGTACTCCAATTTTAATGAATTGGAAGTAGTAGTTTTCTTTATGCTGTAGTTCATTAGTGTTACAGCTTGTATCTGCATATCCCCTCAAAGCCTCTTGTGCTCAGAGATGGGACTTCAGCGGGCAGCTGAGCAGAGGGCCATCAGAGCTGACCTGCGGTGGGGTGAGCTGTGCCTGAGAGGTGTGTATGGTGTCTCCCTCCCCACGCCTCCCACTCTCTGCTTCCTGGTGGCCCCGAGATGCGTAGCTTCTCCTCCGTGGTGCCCTCTGCCGTGCCCTTCCGCCCTGCAGCTGGCCAGCCGTGGGCTGAAACACGAGCCAAAAGAAATGTCTCCTTCCGGTTGTAGGAGTCTGGTGGTGTGTCCAAGCGATGAGGAAGCAACTGAGACCATAGGGATTGTTTGCCTAAAGCGCTAAAATCTGACCTGAGAGTAGAAATGGTGCAGCAGTGAAATGATGAGGTGCTTTTCCATTCCGAGGAGAGGTGTCATGTTGTCTTTTGTAAAATGCAGGTGCCCAGATGGAGTACTGCTTTGTAGTAAAGAAGGATATGTTTGAGTGACAAGCATTTGTAGGAAAATGGATATAGCTAGGGACCACAATGATACTGCATGTTAAACCAGACACACAAGCTTCAGTACTGCATGGTTACTTTTACAAGAGGACCCCAAAGTATAAATAGAGAGCAGAATAAAAGATACTAGGAAACAGGGCGCTGGGTCTTCAGCAAAAAGGGAAGGGAGCAAGAGATGGGGGAGGGGAAGGAAGAAGAGGGGTGGAAAAGGAGTGAGAGGCGCTGCGTCCCTGCCCCAGCTCCCCAGGCTGAGCGTGGAATTGTGCACTGCAGGTGCATGCTAATAGAGTAGAGACTTCAAACGGCAGGCCCGTATATTGTAAAGGAACCTTGGGCATTGATCTTTTCTGCCAGAAGCTGTTCTGTCTTCTGGAGTTCCATTAGCCCTAGGTTTATGGCCTGCTGCCACCAGCCTGGATCCGTTGTTGTTACTGTATTTAACACTGTTAGCTGGGGAACTGGATAGGTAGGGACTCTTTTTCCGATGGCAATAAGTAATCTTGAAGTACTGTTAGAAAAGTGTCTAGAGTGTGTGTGAGCGTGTAGATTGTGAGATCATGTCTCATCACATCAAAGTTGTGATGTAGTACAGGCACCCTTGGAAGCAGATGAGAACATTTACAGTCGGGGAGGTGATAATTTTGTCGAGACCAGTACGTAATCTGAGGTTTCTTTCTGTTTGTTTGGTGTTCTAAAGATTTTTTCCCCACTTAGGAGTTTTCCCTTTTAGATTTATAGGCTGCAGAGCTCTGATCCGAAGTCACTGAAGTCTCAGCTGTGTACTCGGTTTTACATCCTGTTGCTTGCGCTCCCTTGAACTCTGTTGCCATTTGCTTTCTCTGTCCGCACCCACGCCCAGCCCTCTTCCTTGTGAGCGTGCCGTGGGAGGCCGTGGGTGCTGCCCTTCTAGGCAGGATGATCTGTTGTGGGACTTGAGGTGCTGGAAAGGTAGCTTTCAGAGGAATTGGGGTGTCGGTTTGGTTGTTCTCAGGTAGACTGTGGGGCGGCCCTCTTACCCTGTCTCTCTGTAGTGATGTAGTTATCACACTTCTCCTGGTGTGACAGCTGTCCCGGGAGCCCTTGTCCGTTACAGTTTACCTGTTATCTAGAAATACTTGAGGTCGCAGGGGTCCAGATGAGTAGGCAAAGGGTAGGCAGATACAGAATTAGCTTTTGCGATAGGCTACTCTGACGAGCTAGGCGGCTGCGGACAGAGGTTTAGAGAAACCCGAAATGCTGTTGTGTTGGAGTTATTAGAAAAGTCTTCATAGAGGTTGTTTAGGTTTGATGGGAGCTTTGGAAGGGTTTTAGGAAGAGGGAGGAGGTGAAGAGGGGCACGGGCATAGGGAATGACATCAAAAGAATTGAAATTGTAAAGCATATTTTGGCAAGAGCCTGTTCTGTTTAATGGAAGTATAGAGTAATAATGGATTACAAGAAAACAAAGATAGTACTGTGGGGACCTTAAATTTCATGATTAAACATGGTTTGTTTCTGATTTTGAGCAAGGAAAATGGCCATACTGATCTACATTAGACAGTCTACATTAGATGATTTCCTGGCTGCTGTGTGCAGGGTGGTTTGAAGGGAAGTATGGCCAAGGGAGGAAAAAAAGCAGCTGCACAGCTGTGACGTAGTCAAGCAAGAGATAATTCGGGTTTTGATGTAGAGCCTGGTATATAAAAGTAGATTAGCCTGCGTCTGCTTCCCATAGAACCGCGATGGAAGGGCCTTTTGGTTTAATGTATTTCACTTTGCTTTTCAACGAACGGCCTTGGCAAACTCCAGGGCTGTTACAGCAGGTTCATATTTACTTAGTGAATATTTATTGAGCAATCACTGTATGCCCAGCACTGGGTATACAATAAGGACAATTCCTGCCTTCATATGAGAACATATATACATGTGATTCATTACCAATAAAAGTTCATTAAAATACATGTGATTCTTTACCAATAAAGGTCATTAATGTGACTATTAGCACCAAGATACAGTATTATTATTTTGTCTGTGCTTTGTATTTTCTCTCCTCAAAGATTTTTAAACTGATTTTTAATCATCAACTTTCATTTTAATCATCAACTTTCAACTTTATAGCCTTGGTAAAGAATTTAAAGATTTAGTACTTTGTTGCAGATGAATGTGCATTTACAGCAATTACAGAAAGAAGAAATGAACATAAAACAGATGTCTGTGTCAGACACATTGGTGATTTGTGGACATTGCATTGCATCTAACAAACCACTCGAATTCTCCCTCTCTGTCATATGAAGTGGGTGTTAGCCAAGAGGCCCCCGCGTTGGAAGTTTGGTCCCTTGCCTTGGTGCTCTGGGGGGTTTGGAGCCTGTAGGAGGTGGAGGCCTAGTGGAAAAAAGTAAGATCTGTAGGGCCCACCCTCAAAGGAGATGTTAGTATCACGGGCAGCTAAGTTAGATTGAAATTAATGTACAGCCAGAGAGGGACTGGGCTGTCAAGCAAGTCAGTGAAAGTAAAGACATCAGAATTGTGGCTGGACACACGTCTGTAGACGGCCAGGGCTCAAGCAGAGATGCTGTGCAATGGCCAGGCCTACTTGCCTTGCTAAGGGATAAACAATAACTTGAGATGATTTTGTAATCAGCACAGCTTGGTCCCGAAGGTCCAGATAGGCATCAAACACCCAGGTAGGTGACCAGAGCTTCCAGACGGATCCCTTCCCAGCGATGTCTCTGTCCTTTCCATGTACCTGTGCTGCTTGACTCGCTGCTGTATTGGATCAGTGTCAGCTAAGCAGCTGTACTTGTATTCCTATAGCAGGATGGTAGTTTGATCCAGCTGTACTCACGTTGTGACCTTCCTGTATAAATTACCCCTAACAAAGGGGCTTGGTAGCAAACTACTGAAGATCACTTCTGTCTCTGAGGAGCTATCTTTCAGTAAATCTGTCCCACTCCTAACCTCCTTTGTCCTTTGGAATTCATTCTTTGATTTCAGAGGACTCAAACTCTGCACATCTGACATCTAGTAGGTGGGAGTTACTTCTCCCATTGCGATTGAGACCCCGTCCTTTCATCTGCTGTCTTTGCTTCCTGACCACCAGGATGTGGACAGGCTTCCTGCACCACCCACTTCTGCTATGATGTCCTGGGTCACCACAAACCCAAGGCACCTGGTGGGTGTCAGCCAAAATCTCTGAAACTGTGACCCAAAATAAACTTTTAAGTTGATTGTCTCGGGTATTTTGTCACAGTAATGGAAAGCTAACATAGGGCCCAATTCCCAGAAGCAGTAGCTCTCAACTGTATAAGAAGGTTGCCACCCCTGGTTACTCCCGTTATAACTGATTTTCGTTAAACATCTAGGGAAAGTTCTATACGAACATTTTCCTTGCAGTGATAAACAGCTGTATAGGACTGTCCTGCTTTTCTGCAGGACCTTAACCTTTGCTTTCAGGAAGCAGACTTTGTCCTCCATCCACAGTCACAGATTGAAATCTCCACTTTCCTTTGAAAGACCTGGTGTTTGTTTTTGTTTGGTTTTGGTGGTACAGGAGATTACATTGATAGGAAGTCTTTGTACTGAACTACATCCCTACTTTTTGTTTTTTGTTTTGTTTTATTTTGAGACAGAGTCTTAGTAAAATTGCCCAGGATGGGCTTATCTTTGGGGGTCTACCTGCATCAGCCTCATGGAGTGCTGGGATTATGACAAAATTCTTTCATTTTAAATGACAATGAGAAACACTTCCAGTTCTTATTGAGAGTGTTCTTTGTTTCTTTTATGTTGTATATTTTATTGGTATTCCTTTTTTCTTTTCTAGTGCTGGGGTGTTGAACACAGGACCTCCTGAATGGTAGGCAAGTGCTTTCAACACGAACTGTATCGCCAGCCTGTTTTATCTTTATTTTATATTTTTAGACAGTGTTTCGCTAAATTGCCTAGGCTGTCCTTGACCTCCTGGTCTTCCAAGTAGCTAGGATTACAGACATGTGCTGCTGGGCCCAGCCAATTGTTGTAATTTATCTTCTCAAAGATGTTAACAAACTTTGAATTCTCTGTGGTCTCATCACTTGGCCAGAAAGTGAATTTGATACTTACTTCTAAGGCAAGGTTATCTTAAGCTCCTTGAAAACTAAATATAATTGAGTAAGATCCATAAGGAACTGAAGGATTATCCTTTAAACCCATTTTAGAATATGAAGGATGTTGAGAATTGTCTTTGAAACCAGTGTTTAGAATTATAAAAAATCTTTTAAAAAAGAGTTATAAGATTGTTATACTGCTTATATAAATTTATCTTTATATAAGTCTTTGGGGTTTATTTCTTGAAGTATTTTGCATATATATATATGTAGTTTGGATGTATATAAGATAGATTTTTCCAGCGCAGAGAGAAGTAAAGCAGAATAAAATGCCTTTATTGTGGGCACAGAGAAGACCACAGTAGGGCAGAGAAGAGAGACGTGGAACTTCCAAGGGCCTAGTGAGGGGTCACAAGTTAAATAGGCCCAGGCTAGAGGCCGGGATTAGGAGGTGGACCACCTGACTCGGCAGACCAGGATTGGGCAGGAGTGTGGGAAGAGGAAATAGGATATTACACAAAGGGAAATAGTAAGTCATAATTTGACTCAGAGGAAGAAGGGTGGAGCTTAGCACATGACCTCTAGTGGCCAGCGCCGTATTGTCTTGGTGCCATACTGGCTCAGCGCCACAGCACATGACTCCCAGCACCATATTGGTTGGACGCCATAGCAACTCTGCAGGAATTACAGTGAAGCGAGAAACCCATATATGTGTGTGTGTGTGTGTGTGTATGGGTTTCTCACCTCATATATATAAATACATATATGTTTATATATAAATAAAACATATATATATATTCCACTGGAAAAGTATATCAGGACATCAGGATAAGAAAAACTTAATAAATATTTTAATACTAAATTTATTGAGACATGAGATTAATACATTACCTTTGACCTCTACAATTACAAGAGGCACTCAAAGTGGTGGGCGTTAGCTTCCAGATATTTACCAGCACAGTGAACTGCCAGTGTTTTATACATCTCTTCTGATGGAGTCTGTATATATAAACTGAGCCCACAGGTTAATACTTCTACTTTATTAAACTTGCTGGAAGAATGTGAATGTTTGCATACCCGTGAGTGTCAGTGATCAACCCGTGTCATACCCATTCTCCTTTCAGTCTAGACCATTACTCTCCCTGTATCACTTAGAAAAACTTCCAGTGACCGTACCACTTTATCCATAAGTAGTTCCTTTTATTGAGTTTTAAAAATCTTATTTTGTATGGTTGAGCTTTACAACATGACGCTGTTGATAACTCACAAGGTAGCCAGCCTCGCCCCCTCGTGGGAAAACTTTAACTCTCAGTATTTCTCTCCTCCCCTTACCTGTTCCACTTCAGTTTCCCTAGGTCACAAAAGCTTTCCCCGCCCTCATTCGCTCTGGCAGTTCACCTTCTCGGGTCATTCTGACACGGGCAACTCCTGCAGCTCGGCTATCTGGCCTGGACTCCCCTCCCTGCTGCTCAGGCTATTCTGGCCTGGATGCCCTCCCTGCCGCTTGGGGCTCGGGCTGTTCTGGCCCAGGGACATCTCACCCCACCCTGCCCCCGCCAGAAAAGAGCTTGAAGGCCCACGCTTTCCTCAGCTCGGGGCTACCTTGGTCTGATAGGTAGCCTGCTACTCTGTCCCTCCCCCAATAAAGACTTACCTCGTGTCAGAAGGTCTGGTTCCATGGTAGGTCTTGGTTTCTATCAGCTACAAGGTACATACAGATATAAGATGGTTATAGTTGTCTTTGTGTGTGTGTGTGTGTGTGTTGTGACAAGTTCAGCTGAACATATTGGTTTAAAGAAATCCCCAATACAATACAGTTTTATTAATTACAGTCCTCTTGTGCGCTAGATCTCTACACTCATTCACTTGTTCTTCCTCAGGGTCTCTAGTTTGTCTCCCTTCGTCTGCTGTTCTCATTTCCTCTTCCGGAACACTCTCCTCACCCATGTTTTATTCTCTGATCTGTGTGTGTTTGGCTTGTGATTCTGTGTGTAAACAAATTAGCCCACATATTTATTTTAGCACCTGTCTCGTGTTAGTATAATGTTCTCCCGGTTCATCCATGTTACGGCAAATGGCAGTACCCCTTTTTTAAATTAAAGACTGAATAATGTATGTGCGTGACTTTCTTTTTCATCTGTCTGTTGATAAGCAGTTGGGTTGATTTCATATCTCAGCTGTTGTATGTAGCGCTGCCATAACGTGGGTGTGCACATGCCTTTGTGAGGCAGTGATCTCATCCCCTTTGGGTATATACTGGGAAGAGGGATTGCTGGGTTGTGTGATAGTTCTATTTCAAATTTCTTTTGGGACCACCGTAGTCTTTTCCATAATGGCTATACCAATACCTTCCTGCCAACAGTGTAGTTTCTTTTTTTCACACTTTTACCAACATTTGTTATTTCTTTTTGATAATAGCTGTTCTAATGGAGATGAGGTAGTGTTCCATAAATATTTCATTACGTATCTTCAAAGGAGATAAAAGCAATAACAAAATGCCTTTGCCATATATACCAAAGTAGACAGGTTTACTCCTAATTTCTTGGTACCATCAAACAGAAAGTATTCAGAATTCTAATTGTAAAGTGATGCTCCCCATACCTGTTTCATTAGTTTGCAACAAAATGCAGATAAAGTTGGTGTGTATGTTAAATTTTTTAATCTAGAGATTCCCTCTTCACCTTTTAAAATCTTTTCTTTGTCTCTTGCCGTTCGGTGCTAGCAGCCATTTACTCCAGTGCGTGTTTCCAGCAAAATTATTACATCCTAATTCTGTTATTTATTCTTCATGTAGTAGTTGGAATATTTCTGTTGGTTTGAGTTACCTGGTGGTTTAATTTAGGAGAGATAGCTTGGTTCTTTGCTTTACTACAGCAGTTTTCAGAATAATAAATGGATTCATTAGTATTTTCTATTTGTGACCAGTTAGAACGGTTTTTCAGGGATGGTGAGAAGTTCCATGAACTCATGATTTTTAAACGTATCTTCTGTATTTCTGTTCACTGCAGTTGTCATTCTTTGATGGGAACCCTTTTCGGTTTGGTTGCTCAGTCTTTCGGTGATGTACTGTCATAGTCTAATAATGTCCTGGATAATTGGTGTGGTGATTGTTCTAGGGTTAACTTGTACACTCCTGGCCATGTGCCAGGAAGCCTGAATGTCTTTCAGTGGGAGAAGTTATTTCAGTACCGTAATACTGACCCAGGGGTGCTCACTGTCAGTTCATAAATGATAAACCACCCTCACATTTAGGGTTCCTAAGACAGTTGTGATTAGTGATGACAGACAAGTCAAGAATAGATTGTAGATTCCAGTTTAGAACTCTGTAGTTTGTTTTAGTAACTGCCGAAATACATCTCCAAACTGGAAAGCCAGTAGCGATGATGTTAGGTTTGTGATCTGCTGCTTAGGAATAATCAGCAGGTGTCTGTTTTCCATTCCTGTTTTTCTATTATTTTAGAACACTTTCATCAATTCCAAAAGAAAATCCCATAGGTATTAATTCTTTATTTCTCTCTCTCTTAACTCCTGCCAACCACTAATATTTCTCTCTCAATGAATATCTCTTTGAGACGTTTCATATCAGTGGTATCATAGTCTGTTTAACGTTTATGACTGGCTTCTTTCACTGGGCATGAGGCTTACTCGTGTTGTAGCACCTCATTCCTTTCCTGATTGATTGTGAAATGGTAATTCTCTCATCAACGAAGTGATGCGCTGTCAAAGTTTAAAAAATGGTATGTTTTAGAAGAGTGAAGTTGGAGGATCTGAAGTTCAAGCCCAGTGTGATGGCTTAGCAGGTCCCTCTTTGCAAAAATACAGACGTTGTGGGGATGGAGCTGGGAGTTGGAACTGGGGATGTAGCTCAGTGTGAAAATCTTGGGTTAGATTCCCAATCGCCCCCACCAAAAAAACACCCACTGAAAAACAAAGAAACAATATGTTTTAATAATGCAGGACTCAGAAGAACCACCAGTGTAGCTATATGCAATTTGGAATCAGTATATACAAGATAGGTAAGTTTTCTGTTCATTTATGGTAATTTCATCAAAGGGTATTTTCCATTTCAGGGACATTTATTAAGATTTGTGTTTGCTGTGTTTTACTTCTTAATGATTTTTAATGGAGTATCTCCTTCCCTTTATTCTCCAAAGTGAGAATAAAATAACTTGAAAATATTAAAAAAAAAAGCTTGCTCAGTGAATGGTGAGAATGGTTTATCTTGATATACTTGGGGTTACATTGACTGGCTGAAAGGGAGTGGCTTTTATGTAACAGATTATACTGAAGCCATGTTAGAACAGTGTTAACTTTTACAAGATGTTGAAATAGGGTGCCTTATATTTGTTACTTACATTGAATTCTAACAATAATAGAACATATTGCTGGATGGCAGTAGTAAGCATCTGCTTGAGATAGTTTTGGAAAGGCCTGTCTGGGTGAAGCCATGAGGTGGACTCACAATCCTTGTTCCTATACTCCTGTCTGTAGAGCACCGAGGAAAGGGGCTTCTTCTGCTTTGCCTTTTCTTCTATCTCCGGACTCATCTTGTACTATTTCATCATGTTCAGACTTGGGAAATAACTAAGGGGCCAGATTGACTATAGAATTGTGCGAGTAAAATCATTAAAAATAATTTCAAATCTTCCTTGTCTTTAAATCTTACCTTTCTTTTATTAAATAATATATACCACATAATAATTGACCAAGGACAATGAATATTATCTGTGGGCTGTACTGATAGAGATAGTGCATATAGATTTTCATGTCATTCTTCTCTGTACCTGTAATATGTAAGGGAACAGTCAGAGCTGATGTGCTAGATCACGGCACGCCCTCGTGTGAGACTGGGGAAAGTTGGGGAAACTACTATTCAGAGTAATATGGAACAAACAGGACAGGAGCGCCCATCGAGGACAATCCACCAGGGTTTGTTTGTTTTCCATTTAATGGTACACAGTGAGTTGATTCACTTTTATAATACACATTATAGAAGCTACTTTCATCACTATGGGAAAACTTGTTTATGTACTTAAATCACCACACTCTTCATCTTAAATAGGCTGACCTAGCCCACGTAGATGAACTAATAATAGAAGTGATTGTTCAAGGGAACAAGCAGTAACTTTTGGATTTCGCCCTTACAGACCTAAAGCTTGATCTCTGTCCTTTTTTATAGTAAAACCAGTATTATAATATCAGTAGGGAGCTCTTGAAATTGCTGTTGAAATGCCTCCTCACATTTTTTGAAAATGTTTTGTTTTTGAAAACTTGTGCTTTTAAAACGTTGATTGTATCATGAGTGTGTATCTATCTGAAAATGACTTGTAACCTCAGATGTTATTTTACAAGTTAAACTACTATTTTAAAAAATTGTACCCTTTCTTAGCATCCACTAAAAAAAAAATTGATTTATATACCCACCACAGATGGGTGGTTATATATATTTAGCTTTTAAGTTTATAGCTCAGTGGAACTTTAAAAAATTTATATACTCACGAAACCAGTGAAGAGGTAGGCATACAAACCATTACTAGCATCCCTAGGCCCCCCCAGCTTAATCCTGGCTTAATTACTATTCAGATTTCTATCAGCATAGACAAGTTTTGTCTGCTTTTGAATTTTATGCAGATAGAATCATACAGTGCTATTCTTTCTGCATCTGATGTGTTTTGCTAACTATTGTCTGGGAGATTGATCTGTGTAATTGTTCATTTCTTATTGCTAAGCATTATTCTGGTGTCTACCTATGCTATTTTTCCCCCATTTGGCCTTTAGTGAACGTTTTAAGTAATTTGTGACATAGGGTTTCAATGAGTAAAAGCTATGTGAGCAGTCTTGTAATGCCATTTGATAAGCATGTGCATATACTTTATTAGGGATAGATCTAACAGTAGCATGGCTGGGTCATAAGCTGTGTGTATTTCTGGCTTGAGTCTTTCTGCTGGACTTTTCCAAAGTGATTGTACCATTTTGTATCCTCTTCGCTGTACTGTTCTGCTCACTTCTACTGCTGTGTATGTCTCATTACAACTTGGTATTGTCACTGTAAAAATGTCTCTGGTAGATACAAAAATCAATATAATACCTTTATTAGTTGATGCCAACAAATATACAGAATGCCCTGGCATTTGAAAGGTTGCCTTCAAATGAGTAAATAATTTAATTAGTATAAAACAAGTTTGACTACTGTATGAAAGTTCTTTTACCCCAGATAGTTTTACCCTTTTACTTAGTTTAAAAAGAGACTCGCTAAAATAAGCGTTGTACAGAAAGCAGTAACGTGATGAGAGTAACCCCACCTGGTTAAGCAACTGTACCCTGAAATGCATTAAACACTGTACACCAAAATGCCCTCAAGCCTAACAGAAGGAGCCCGCTGAAGTTACAATCATTTTTCAATACTTGCTTATTATTAAAGTAACTATGATAATAAAGAACATATAGAGGGTGACAGAAAAACATATTTTAGATTCTATTATGGGTTTTGTAGTAAATTGGAAACTTTGTTTTCTCTCATGGAATTTCTGAAATGTTTTTGCAGTCATTTAAAGCTTTATTGCAAGAGAAGCAATAAAATCCAATTACTTTATGTGCAAAGCTTTCATTTCCTGTTTAATGAAAGAAAGGCTTTCAGTAAGCATGCAATCTTCACAGTTCTTCTTAGTAAGTTAGGAATTTTCTGAAATAGAAAATAAGGAAAATATTCCCTCAGTAAATGCTTTGATAGAAAGTAGTTTTACTAAGGTAAAGCCGTGGGTAAGAATGTTGCAGCCAAGATACAAGGGCCAGTGATTTTATTAGATAGGTCATGGAAGGGAGTGAAATGGTAGATAGTTACTTGGTGCTCAAAATATGACACACACTGTGCTTCACTCTTTAAGTAGAGGCTTTTGCAGTCCTGAGGACAGTTCTGTGAGGTTGGTAACCATTGTTACTGTCATTTATGATGAGCGCCTGAGGGACACGGTAATATGGACTTGAGGGTCTGGAGGACCCTAGTATTTATGACTGAAGCTTAATTTTAAAAACAGCTATTCTAAGAAAAGGCCATACTATTTTGGGTCAGTCTTTCATCTGCCTAATCTTGAAAATAAGTGCAGATTATTCAACAAAAATGGAGGGCTCGAGAGAGAGCCTGTAACAGGCTCCAGGGTACAGCAGGGAACAAACCAGCCTGAAGCTCTTGCTTTTGTTCACAGTCTCATCAAGTGTGTTTAGTTGTTGTTTGCTCTTTGCAGGCGGATCTTGTGGGGACTGGCCCTTCCTTTCCTTCTGGCAATCAGATATGTACCGGTCTACCCAGTAGGGTTCATTTCGAAGAACCTCCGGGAACAAAGATGTGTATTTAGGTCCCACATGGCCAGTTATCCATGACTGTCAGTTTTCTCTGTGTGCTGGGTAGTCTGAGTTCAGTCACTGAGCATCTTTCATGGGATGAGTTCTGTTCTACCACAGCAGGGACACAGACAGGCTGGGAAAAATTATTATTAGAGATTATAGTCCTGGGGAAAGATGGGAGGCAGGGGCAAGACAGAAGAGGAGACCTTTTGTCTCCTACCTATGACCGCAACCCCTCCCACCTATTATTCTATAAAACTAATCAGAACCTATAAGCAGAGGTACAAGACTGTCTTGGTTACTTTTCTCATTGCTGAGACAAAATAGCTGACACATGGGAAGAAAGGGTTTATTTTTCATAGAGGCTTCAGTGCATAGTTGGCTGGCTCCAAGGCAGGGTGGCGTGGCGGAGGAATGTCATGGGGGAGGATCGGTCACCTGGCAGGCAGGAGGGAGCAGAGTAGCCAGTGGCGGCAGCAGCCCTGTCTCTGTCCCTCACGTTTTACCCAGGCTACAGGCCCCTAGGGTGGGTGGCCCTTGGCCCCAGGGTGGGCCTTCCTGTTATCCATACGCAGAATTGTGCTGGACCAGTCAGTGCCCTAGTTTAGGAATCACACATGCTCCATCCCAGCCTCACACAGCCTAGTCCAGCCACCTCTGAAAAGCCCCACCTATGGCCTCGCAAAGCTTTGGGAGCACATCTCGACATACACCATGACAAAAGTGCAATTTCTCACTCATTCCCTCCTCCTGGCCCACAGCTCAGGTATGCCTTGAAGGTAGGAACGGCAGAAGTATGCTTCCAGATATCTATATACTTTGTTTTCTGGTTCACATAGTTTAATATTAGCTTATGTTTCAGCGATACCATACCTGTGTTTAAACTTGCATGGGCCAAGAGGTTTGAGAGAATCAGCTCGAAGGAGGGAAGGTT
Source organism: Dinomys branickii (assembly GCA_004027595.1). Lineage (NCBI taxonomy): Eukaryota > Metazoa > Chordata > Mammalia > Rodentia > Dinomyidae > Dinomys > Dinomys branickii. The sequence continues at coordinate 77,824 of PVLD010004971.1, forward strand.
GATGTTTGCTTGCCTTTCAGCTCATGGTTGTCTGGGTCCATTGCTTTTAGACCTGTGGCCTGGCAGAAATACGGTGGACAGCCGTGGTGAAGGCAGCCACTCACCGCACGCTGGCCAGGAAGCAGAGAGAGCCGGAGAGGCATGGCCAGGGCCAGGTACAGTGCCTCCTGGCTTTCCATCCGTTCCCAGCAGTGTCGCCAAGTCTGAGTCGGGTTGGGGCTAGGGCTGTTGCTTAGTGGTCCCATGGGGCTGATAGGTGAAGCCCTGGCTTCCATCCCCAGTACTGTTTTAGAGAAAAACATACGGGTCCACTAATGGATTCATGAAGTTGGAACCCCCACGATCAGTCATCTCTGAAAGGCCTACTTCTGAACGCCTGTGCTTTCTGGAGGACTCTTAGATCTGGCTGTTAATAGGTATCTTTCTGTCAGTGTAATAAATACTTGAGATAATCGCCTTTCAAAGAGAAAAGGCTTGTTTCGCCTTGTGCTTTGGGGGCTTTAGTCCGCGTCGGTTGGTCCCTTGGTTCTGGCCTGTGGTGAGGCAGCACATCGTGGTGAGGCAGCACATCGTGGTGGAGCAGAGCTGCTCACCTCACAGCGGGGTCTGAGAAGAGAGAGGGGAGTGTACCGGGGTCTCGTGTGCCTTGAGAGTGTGCTCCCCATGACCAGAAGACCTTCCACAAGGCTCTACCTCCACGGTTTCCACCATGTCCCAGTGGTGTGCGGGTTGGCTGCCAAGCCTTTTATACATGAGCCTTTGGAGAACACCTGTCCAAACCAGTGAGCCCCTCTGTTCTGATGGTGGGACCTGCGTACTAACCAGTACCTCGTTACCTGTCATCTTCATCATCAGTGCAGCTCAGACTCACCATAGCATGGAAAGATTGTCAGTAATGATGTTGGAAAACTATTCTTACTATGCATAATACCATTATTAAACAAGGATTGGGCAGCAAGCAGTAAGCCCCGTAAGAACCAAAGAAGACAAACTAGCTAAAGATACTGACATGGTTTAGGTGCCTCAAAATGGAGCGAGTTCAGCCGTCTTCTGACCTGTCTGAACCTCTGGGCTCCCACTCCCCTTGCCCGCTGTGAGTGCCCCGCTCTCCTTCCGTGGTGCCCTTGACTGGCACGTGGTGCCCTTGACTGGCATGTGCTGATTCAGCTAAGCGGCTGTCCTTCTCCATACCCCCTGTGGAGCCGGAGCAGTGTCTGTCTGCTGGTCGTTCTCACCTTCATCCGTGGCCGCGACACTCAGTTGGGCCGTGAATGTTGCGTGTGTCCCTGCTCTCCCTATAGGTTTGCTTTCTGCTCTTCTGAGGTCTTCTCCTCATGCCGTAGCCTCTCTATGTGAACATACACCCCATTTCAGTAATGATTTTGCCTTCTTTCTGAGAGAACAGCAGCCATGAGGACCTCCCTCCCTCCTCTGCCCCAGACGACCAGCCTGCTTGCATCTGTGCTGTCCAGCCTGTTGAAACAGGCAGGTGCTGTCCCTGTCAGAGACCCGCGGCTGCACCGGGCCTGGGCGCCTTAGCTCACAGCTTCAGTCTGTCTTCCTCTCTGCCTCCCTGCCTCCTTAGTCCTTCCTCGGCTCTGTCCGTCAGCTGCCTTTTACCACCATGAACTTGCAGGCCGTTATCTAGAATATTAGTGAAGAGAAAAGTAGCGTGGGCACCAGAAGGTCTCAGGGATAGGAGTTTCCTGGGTAAAGGGCAAGGACGGTGGCCAGACACAGCATGGTTCACTGATCTCAACTTTGTTCCCTGCTCACGGAGCCTGTGTGCCTTTACCCCACAGTTTGACCATTCACTCCCCAGCCACGTCCCCCACATGTTCGTTTTTTCATGTGTTACATTCATGACTGGCACGGAGGACATGCAGAGTAGATGGCTGCTGTAAGTTAGCTGAAGAGGAAACTCTCCATATTGAAAATGTTCCAAATACAGACCATGTTGTATCCCCATATTCAGTAATTCCATGGTACTGAACAGTTTTCTTACAGGGAGAATGAACGTTGAAACGTCATAGCACTGTTTTAAGAGTCACGTCATGAGTCAGGAGTGATGCCACAGGGCTGTAATCCCAGCACTCGGGAGGCTGAGGCAGGAGGATCACTGTGAGTTTGAGGCCAGCCTAGGCTACATAGCGAGTTCAAGGACAGCCTGCCCTGCATAGTGTGACCCTGTTTCAGAAAAACAAATTACATAATAAATTAATTAAGTATCTTCAAGACTTCTTCAAGTTCTGAAGTTTATATAAATGTTGGATGTTTTTCAACCCTAGTAAAATACTGTTTGGGACAATAGTGTCCCTAGGCCTTGTAAAAAAATTCACCGAAAGATATCCTCACAGGGAAATAAAGTGAAGATTATAGTTCCAAGTCAACCTTAAAAATACAATTGATGAAACAATATTAAATTCCAAGACACAGAGCACTATGTATTGTCAGGTTTAATGTGAAAAAGATCTATAGTAAGTACATTATAAAGAACAGTAAAGAAGAAAAAGAATTAACAAAATTCTGAAGAAAGGAGATACGGGGAGCAGAGTTCTGTGAGAGATTACTCCCCACATAGTTTTAAACAACGTTGTATATAGCTCCCTTGTGAGGGCGCATGCATACAAGCACGTGGATAAGAGTTACAGCATCCGTCGCCCGTAGGAGTGTAAGACAGTGAGTTACTACGAGTCGTGCCTGCTGTGGGATGACATCAGTGAGTCATCCCGCTGAATGCGGATGACCCGTCTTTGAATTCTTTCTCTACATCTGTGGTAATACGTCTAACAGTACACAGCTCAACCCCTTTTGAGTAATTCATTACTTACACATTTTTACTGAAAATTTCAGTAAAGAGTCAACTTGCCATGAAGACTTCAGCTGGCGCCCAGATAAGATGGCGCTCTGGGAGTTGTGTGCTGTCAAGTAAGTCATTAGGAAACACATTTCAAACTTCAGGTTCTGCTGAGCAGTAGATTAATACGAGTCTTTCCCAGTTGTGCTCTGTGTCACAGCCACAGCACGCCCCCCCCACCTCCAGTAGTGATGGTCAGATTTCCCTTCCGTGGTACTGTTTATACATACACAGCACGTTTCCCCAGGAGCAGTGTCTTTCTCTTTGCTACCCACTTTGAAGGTAGATGCGTGTGTGGACACTAACTCTGGCTGTTCACATCCTTCCACATCATGGAAGTAAAAATGAAACAAAAACTTTGCAGTCTTTTATTATTTCTCACTCAGACCTATGGTTTAGTCATATGTCCACCATCCAAATCCCTTTCTCGCTACCTCATCGTCAGTTTTCTCTCATGATGCCGTTATTACTTCCTATCTGTTGAACTTCCAATCTTTTTATGTGCCTAAAAGTAACTGTTACTGACTACAAAAGCCCGGTCATTTCATGATCACTACTGCTTTTGAATTTCACATTATCGTACACCTTTCATGTGGTCTTTATATTCTACTTTGAATTAAAATTACTTACATGCTTATCTTAATCCTTTACCAGATTGTGATTCCTTTTTTTTTTGGTCCTGGGAATCAAAGTCAAGACCTTACGCTTCTCAGGCAGGTGCTTATACCGCTGTGCTATATATCCTTGATCCTGTGACTCTATTAATGTAGTTTCTCTTTGTCTTATTGGAAGAAGAGTATGCACTAGTAAGCATTGGGTAGATTTGCTTGGATATTGGACGGTTTGGATGTACATAGTGCGATATTTTGAAGATTGAGCTCGAACCCAAACACAGTTCATTTGTTTCTTATACACATGGTCTGAAGATAATCATATACAGCATTTTTTAATGATGTGGGGCATGAAACAGCCTATATGTTACCGCTGAAGGGGCCAAGAGGGGACTGCAGAATAGCATGTGCTGTGCACCTGTGTTTTGGCTCGGTTTGTCACAAGAGGAGCAGTGCAGGATTCTCATTTGTGGTGTCCCCTTGGTGGTTCTGTTGGCCTGCTTTCCATCCCTGAGAAAATAAATGTGATGGGGGAAAGACTACCTTGGCTCATGATTTCGGAGGTTTTAGTCCATGGTTGGCAGCTGCATTGCTGTAGGCTTGAGATGAGGTGGAAAGACGTGAAGCAGAGCTCTTTGCCCATGGCATCTAGAGAGAGAGAGAACAGGGAGGGGTCAGGGAGAATGGGATCAGGGGCCAGACACAGTCCGCGAGGTTGTACCCTATGATCCCCTCACTTTCCCTCAGCTCTTACTGCTAGGACCTCCCAATAATATAATTAAATTGTATCTCATCAGTGGATCACTCCTCTGCTAAGTTAGAGCCCTTATCCAGTCACCTCCAGAAGCCTAAAACCAATCAGCCTTTTTAGTAGGAGGGAGCATAGGGTCCCAACCACAACAGCAATAAAAAATTTTGGATTTTGGAGCATGTTGGCATTTTGCATGAGAGGTGCTTAATCTGTATTCATTTTAAAATCTGATTTATGATAAATAGAAATTATTCAGCAACGTGCATCTTTGTGCAGAAGGAATCCTGTCAGGGCATTAACTCCTATCATTGGGGTATTTGCGGAGATTCTGACAAATCTTGTGACTTTATTTCCTTAACTTTAAAATGAGTGTCAAACATAACAGATGTTGTCTGTCCTGGTTGTGTGAGTGTGTGACTGTTGGGCTGATTATAGGTAAGGAGATGTAGTCTGTTTTTAAAGCAAAGTTTGAGTAATTATTTCTAGAATTTAGAAAGTTGTATAGCTTCGCTATTCCTATGTATTAATGCTATGATCTACATTGACTGGCTGGCTAAAGGCTAGTGAAGTACAATGCAGAGTCTCAGCTGCTGTTTAAAGAAATAGGAAATGGTCGTCATTTTAGGAATTGGAAACTAATTTTGATTCATTTCTGTGGAGAACATCTTGAATGACAAAAAGATTGGGTAGCAAAGCTTCTGCTAATACAAAGCTTTAATAATTTGAGTGAAACATCTTAAATGAATTTAAGGAAATTACATTTTATAAAATTGCTTTATCTAAAATTGCTTTATCTATGTTCTTGCTTGTTAGAAAACTTCGCTTAGTAGATTATAGTTTGCCCGGTTACCCATTCACAGTTAACAACATTCTTCACTTATTAAAAGGCAAATTCACTATTGGTGTTTCTAGTAGCGGAAGAATTTTAAATAGAATAATTCTGTACTTACTGTTTACCATATCTGAACAAACAAATTGTCAAACATCAAGAGTGAGAGTTGTAGGAGGGAAGATGTGATTGTCACGGCACTGCTACTTTCACTACTTAGTAATCTTTGCTTGTAATTCCTAGCAAGATAATAATTGTATGTAGGTATATATGTATGTATTTAGAGACAGGGTCTCACAGTGATTCTCCTGCCTCAGCCTCCCAAGAGTTGGGATTACAGGCATGCAGCACCATGCCCAACAATATTTTTATTCTTAAATCCTGTAAATTTTAATCTCAAGTGTGTGTGTTTTTTAGTTAAAGAAATAGAATAAACTAAGTAGACCAGAGCAGCCTCGGACATGGTTTTCAGGGTAAACATAGGGCACCGCCGCGGCCTTCTGGTTAAGTCCAGGTTACTAGGAGGCCGTCACATCGCCTTGTTGCAGTGGCTCGTGTGATGGGAGAGAAGAAGAAAGCTGCTCCTAGTCTGATAACAGTAACTGTTTGCTTCCGTGGGATCGGACTGCAGATGAGCAAGGAGCGGCGAGCGTCACTTCGGCCCTGATCCTGCGGCACTAGCTGAGGCATCTGTAATCTTCCTCTTGAGCCAGAAACTGAGTATCTGTCTTGTCAGCTTTAATAATAGGGCAGTATTGAGCAGCCCTAGCAGCAGACAGCATTTAATGGCTAGAAGTAGTAATTTTTTTGGAATAGGCTTTGCTTCTCCATTTAATGGAAATAACGTTTATAACAGTAAAACACGACACTTAGGCATAGAAAACTTTTTTTAAAATATCGAGTCTATGTATATCTTTGTGTTAGGGGAACACACATTTTAGCTTTCCTGAACGTGCATGACAATGGTGTGTAAGATAAAATACGTCCCCTGAGTTTATATTCTTAGTTATAATTACTTATTTAGGACTAGGAAAATACTTGCTCTCTTTGTTATTTTATGTAGAGATATGTAAAATTAATTATAAACGAGAATTTCCAGTTTTTAATCCAAAGTTACTCAAGAACATGGCACAGAAAACGTGTGTATATATGCACACAGCTCTAAAAGATTAAATATTACTTTGTGCAGAATTGTAGGAGGATTGCTTAATTATACAGTTTGGTTCTTAGGTGAATCTTCCCTTGACTATTTCAAAATTTAAAAAATGCAGTTCGTTTCTCATGTTTAACTTTGTATGGCCAGAAGAGTACCATCTGGCCAAATTATCTGTTCATTTTCAACTGAAAGCTTTCTGGTTTAAGTTTTAAATAAGCACAAGAAACGCTGCACAGCATTATACACAGTAGTGTGGCCAGTGAATGCCTTTACCAGGAAGCTGGGAGGGTCTGGTCGTGGAATATTTGAAGTTTTCGTGTGTATGGCCACTGGATCCTCAGAGTCCCTTGTTAAATTGAATGTTTATACTAATACAAGTTATCCATTAATGAACAAATAGAGGAAAGAAGGAAGGAGGGGAGGGAGATAGAAGGAAGCAGAAAGGAATTCTGACAGTTTAATTGGTTGAAAAGAACTGCGTTCTTCGTTGCTAAAATCTGTGCTTTCAGTCAGGGCTGGTGGCATATGCCTGTAACCTCAGCACTTGCTGTGTCAAGGCTGAGGTGGGAGTAACAGGTTGGAGGATCGCTGCAAGTGTGAGGTCATCCCGGACTGCATAGTGAGTTCAAGGTCAGCCTGAGCTCCATAGTGAGACCCTGCCTCAAAAACACCAAAAAAAAAAAATTCTTTGCTTTCTTTGAAATCATTCATTCATTCATTTATTTGTGGTACGGGGGTTTAACCTAGCTCTCAGGCAAGGGCTCCACCAGTGAACTGTGCCTCCAGCTCCTGAAATTTTGGAATCCTTTTGCTAAGCAAGATGAGTCCTAACTAATGCTGGAGTTTAAAAGTGAAAGAACAGAGAATGTGACATTTGATCACAGTAGATTTCTGAAAATTGTATTTTCATGTAATTACAGGCTAACATGTCTTCACTGGAGAAGGTTATTAAAGAATAGATATCTGTGATAATAGGCTGATTGATTTAAAAATACAGAAGGAGACTAATGACTGAAAAAATAAGGTGGATCTGTCCTTAGAAATGGCTCATCTGAGCCAGGCAAGGTGGCATATACACATGTGGTCCCAGCATGCTGGGAGATGGAGGCGGGAGGAGAAGAAGTCCAGCCCTAGCCTAGGCAGCCTAGAAAATGGACTGGGAAGGGTCCCACCTGGTAACAAAAAGTGAAATTACAGCAACCAAGTTCTGAGTTCGCTGAGTATAGAAATGGTTTTTAGGAATAGTGTGAGAATTGTTGAAGGAATGCTTTATTTTTGTAAGAGACATGGACTTTAGATGTTGAAACTAGGATGGACTGAACTCTCTGAAGAAGAGAAACGCTTATGGCAACTACCATGAGAGTAGTTGGTAGTTGTCATGCCCTATATAATATTTTTTTAAAATAAACAGTTTGGAATGTATAACTGGGACTTGGGCTCCTGAAACTAGAAAAATATTATAGTAAAAAAGTTATAATTTGTGGAGAGTCAGGAGAAAAGATACTGTGTTAGTACGTTTTCCTGTTGCCGGGACAGAACTTCATGCCCACCGTAAAAAGAGGAGTGATTTAATTTGTGTCAATGTTTTGGGGGATTTAGTCCATGGTAGGCTGTTCCAAGGCAGAAGCGGCATGGTGGGAGGATGTGGCGGAGCAAAGCGGCTTACCTCATGGCAGCCGGGAAGCAGAGTGGTAAGGGAGGCACCAGGGACAGGGGTGCGCCCTTGCAAGTCACAGGTGCTGTCTGCCAATAGCACAGCCAAGACCGCATCAGTGGGTCAGTCTAATGATGGACATGGCTCCCTCATGATCTGGTCATTTCCCAGAAATCCCCACTTCTGAATACACGAAACTTTTGGGGGACATTTTCGATTCAGGCCATAGCACGTTTCAAATAGCTCTTCACTGGGCTTGTCTGGGGACTGACAGTGTGTTCGCGAAGACTCCGAGGCCTTCCCCAACTTTCCCTGACAGGAGTACGTTAGCGTGAGCTAGGAAACAATAAATGCATTTCTTCACAGTCTCATTTCACATGCAGTGTGTCATGGTTAAGAACAATGGAGACTTAAGTTTGTGTATTCACTGTTTTGGGATTCCAGTGACTGAGGATGTCATTGCAAGTTCAAGAATCATGTTTGGGGCCACAGTGTAGCTCAGTGGTGGAATGCTTGCCCAGCATGAGCAAGGGGTTTAGTTCCAGGCCTCCAAAAACAGATTGTGTGTATTTTTTGTATAATAACAAATGCTCAAGGTTTTATTCCACTGTATTTTATAAGCTTTGTTATACTATGTGCATAATTAATTGAGGCTTAAAATATTTATTCACTTTTAAAACATTAATAAATTTGATTATTTACTTTAAAAGCTACAGAAGAAAGAAGATCAACAATTGGAGCCTAAAAAAAGCACGAGCCCTAAAAAAGCTGCAGAGCCAACCGGGGACCTTTTAGGACTTGGTAAGTAATGGAAAGCGAAAGCCGCCGCTGGAGTTGTGAAACATCTAAACCTTTGCTTGAATAAAGTGGCTTTATCACACTGAAGGATGCCTGTTCACTGAATTTGAAAAGGTGTGATTAGCTCTGGAGATCCCACCAAAGGAATTCTTTAGTACGGGAGCCAGTGCGCGTCAGTGCTGTCTTCCCTGAAGCACAAGTAGTGAGTTTCTTGGGGAGAAAGAGATACTCATGTAATCTTTGAAGGCTTGGTGGATGTGACGTTTCAGCATTTAAATAAAAAGTGCCCGCTGCCCCCCCCACACTGTTTTCTCAAGTTTTTTAGCTTTTTGGGGAATTTTTCCCTTTAGCAAAATAATTCTGGGGTAGCCTTGTTATAAAACGTGCAGGTTTATAAAATTTAATACTGTTTAAGCAGCACATGTCATATCCACACCTGCTGGCCACATTCATGTCTCACAGCCTGTGCCCGTGAGAAGCGCACATTGCACAGAATGGCCTGTTCTCGTGGCTGAAAGAGACAGGCTGTCTGCATGGGAAAGCAGGCCTTCGTTCACGGGGTGCCTGTGCTGTGCTCAGCTGTGAACAAGTTCTGCTCCTTTTTGTATTCTATTTTCCTTCTAAAGGAATTGACTTGATAAATGGTTATTTTTATTAATATCGGAGTCTTGGAGCAGTGATTAACACAAAAACCTTTTTTAGTTTTAAGCAAGAGTGACAGTAGAAAAAACTGAAAGGGAGTTTGTTGAATGGTAGTTGAATTTCATGTACTGCTACTTAAAACCTGATCTTAGCTCTTGTTGAGTAAATTGTTTTCTGTTTTAAAAATTATAGTTGAATGTTTTATTCATTTCTTAGGAAGCTGGTATGTCATACAAATGTACTCCCTGGAGGTAAAACTCTTCTATGATGGTGAAAAGTAGTATACAAGAAATATATCTTGTAAAAGTTGTGATTTTGTAAGCAAAGCTTCTACTCCAGGAGATCTAAATATGATTATGTTGAATTCTAGATCTCTTCAGTTCTCTATTTTATTTCCTTTGCTGTAAGTGTGACAGAAGAAGAACAAATTTATTACAAAGTAAGGAAGTGTTTGCACCCCGAGTCTTTGTTCTCATTTATGTCCCAGTCTAGTAAGTGCTTGGTTCCTCAGTTTGTAACTTAGAAATGTAAGATACAGACCAGGCCTGGTTCTTATCTCACAGGTTCATTTATTAAGTCACAAACACTGTTAGTGACTTGTGTGTGTCCAGAGACCCCAGGAGGCACTAGGAAGGTAATTCTGAAAGAAAATATGTAACCTCGTCTCCCGGGAGCTTTCTGTGTGAGCAGACAGTGGATAATCAAGTAATATTTATAGGTCATCTGTGGTGAGCGCTACAAAAGAAAACAAAAGAGGATGCGCAGGGAGAGGCTGGGAGGGGCCATGGGAGCGAGGACCTGAAGAAGTCTGCTTTCGTGGCAGGTTGATTCCAGTGAGAATGCCCTCAAAATATACTCAGACCGAAAGGAGCTGGCATCAGGCACACTCAAAAGTAGCCCCAAGCGCCTTGTGAAACCACACCCCCACGGGATACAGCAGTAATAAAACTTAAGCAATGAACGAAAGTTTGACTAAGTTATGCATATATAAGGGTTGGTAAATCTCGTGCCAGCCACCGCGGTCATACGATTAACCCGAATTAATAAGCCAACGGCGTAAAGAGTGTTAAAGACTCAAAATAAAATAAGATTAAATTTTATTTAAGTCGTAAAAAACTCCAAATAAAAAGAAACCCAATGAACGAAAGTAATCTTAACCAACCTAACACACGAAAGCTAGGGCCCAAACTGGGATTAGATACCCCACTATGCCTAGCCATAAACGTAAAAACTTCACAACAAAATTTTTTGCCAGAGAACTACTAGCAACAGCTTAAAACTCAAAGGACTTGGCGGTGCTTTATATCCACCTAGAGGAGCCTGTTCTGTAATCAATAAACCCCGATCAACCTTACCATTTCTTGCTAATCCAGCCTATATACCGCCATCTTCAGCTAACCCTAATAAGGAAAAAAAGTAAGCACAATAACCCCCGTAAAAACGTTAGGTCAAGGTGTAGCCCATGAAATGGAAAGAAATGGGCTACATTTTCTTGATAAGAAAATTATACGGTTATCCTTATGAAACTTAAAGATTTAAGGAGGATTTAGTAGTAAATTAAGAATAGAGAGCTTAATTGAACTAGGCCATGAAGCACGTACACACCGCCCGTCACCCTCCTCAAGCCTTCCATCTTAACCATCTAAGACTCACGCAAGAGGAGATAAGTCGTAACAAGGTAAGCATACTGGAAAGTGTGCTTGGATGAAAAAAGTGTAGCTTAAATTAAAGCACTCGGCTTACACCCGAAAGATTTCAAAAAATGACCACTTTGAACCAAACCTAGCCTAAAACTAACAATACAAATACCACAGTCCTTTTTAAATAAAACATTCAACAATAAAAGTATAGGAGGTAGAAACTTTCTCAAGCGCTATAGAAATAGTACCGTAAGGGAAAGATGAAAGAAAACTTAAAGTAAAAAACAGCATAGATTAACTGTACTACCTTTTGCATAATGAATTAACCAGAAATATTTTGACAAAGAGAACTTCAGCCAAATGCCCCGAAACCAAATGAGCTACTTCTGAACAGCCAAAAAGAGCAAACTCATCTATGTGGCAAAATAGTGAGAAGATTTAGAAGTAGAGGTGAAAAGCCAATCAAATTTGGAGATAGCTGGTTATCCAAACAAGAATATAAGTTCAACTTTAAGTTATTCCCAAAATAGAAATAAATCAAATGAAAACTTAAATGTTAATTTAAAGAGGGACAGCTCTTTAAAAAAGGAAACAACCTAAAACAGAGGATAAATCTCTTGTTTCCCCAGTCAGCTTAAAAGCAGCCATCAATTAAGAAAGCGTTCAAGCTCAACTAAACCACTTACACTTAATTCCAAAAATAAAAAATAATTCCCTGACCTCACAGTTGGATTAATCTATTAATACATAGAAGCAATAATGTTAATATTAGTAACTAGAGTTAACTCTCCTAGCACAAGCCTACCATAGGTATGACCTAATTAATTAACAACTCTATAAGACAAAACACACAAACAAATACCTTATCAACAAGTATTGTTAATCCAACACAGGAGTGCAACCAAGGAAAGACTAAAACAAGCAAAAGGAACTCGGCAAAACAAATCCCGCCTGTTTACCAAAAACATCACCTCTAGCATTACAAGTATTAGAGGCACCGCCTGCCCAGTGACACTCCGTTCAACGGCCGCAGTATCCTGACCGTGCAAAGGTAGCATAATCACTTGTTCTTTAAATAAGGACTAGCATGAATGGCCCCACGAGGATTTAACTGTCTCCTGCTTTCAGTCAGTGAAATTGACCTTCCCGTGAAGAGGCGGGAATAACATAATAAGACAAGAAGACCCTATGGAGCTTAAATTTACAAATCTATTACAAACACTTCAAACTCAACAAGAAAACAAAAATAGATAAATACATTAGTAATTTTGGTTGGGGTGACCTCGGAGAAAAACAAAACCTCCGAATGATATTAACCTAGACACAACAAGTCAAAGCTTTAATCATAAATTGACCCAAATATTGATCAACGTACCAAGTTACCCTAGGGATAACAGCGCAATCCTATTTAAGAGTCCATATCAACAATAGGGTTTACGACCTCGATGTTGGATCAGGACATCCAAATGGTGCAGCAGCTATTAACGGTTTGTTTGTTCAACGATTAAAGTCCTACGTGATCTGAGTTCAGACCGGAGTAATCCAGGTCGGTTTCTGTCTATTCCAAATTTCTCCCAGTACGAAAGGACAAGAGAAATAAGGCCAATAAACCTGTTACGCCTTAATAGCCAAAAAATGATATAATATCAATTTATTTACTATTTTCATCAACCTGTGGTGGAGCTCTGCAGCTCGGAGGGCAGCGTGGCTGGGGCCGTGGTTGGGGAGGGGAGTGAGGCGGGGCCGAGCGTGACCAGACCTAGGCCTTTACTTTGGGTGATTTGGAAACACGGTGGAGACATTTATAAAAGTGTAACAAACTGGTTTTTGCGTTTAAAGAACTATTGTGGCTACAGCGTGGAGAACAGATCATAGTAGGCTAAAGCCAGGGGCGGAGAAGGCGGCTGCAGTAGTGTGAGTGACGGGCCGGTGGCCTGGGCGGGGGCAGCCTTGGAGGCTGTGAGAGGCACTGAGCACATTGGGGACACATGGTGCAGGCAGGTGTAGTAGGGTCTGCTGAGCAGCTGAGTGGGAGAGATGGGAGAAAGGGGCGAAGGGCACTGTCTGGGGCCAAGCCGTCAGGGCGGAGTTGCACCTTCTCTCATGGGAGAGTCGACAGAAAGCCTGGACACCAGGACAGGAGTTTTGCTGTGCTTTGGGTCATAATAAAAACCCTGAATTTTAATGAATAACACATAAATAAGATGCTTATTAGACCACGAAGGTGAAAAAGGAAATCTCTCATGTTTGCCAGTGCCATGACTTGTGAGTTTGGGCGGCGGTGTGGAGTGTCAAATGGGAAGGTATCAGTGTGTAGCCAGTGTTATAATGCTGCTGAGTCAGCGAGGGGCGAGTGCAGATGGAGGGGCAGAGGCTCAGGGCTGCACACACACCCCTCAGAGGTGCGGAGTCCAGCGGCTAAAGCCAGGGGCCAGAGCGGGACTGACTGGAGGGGGTGGCAGAGCGGGAGGCGCGGGGTTCAGTGGTGCTCCCCCTGTAGTAGCGTCGGGTTATAATTTCTGCCCACGCGTGCTAGATGATGCTGCGGCCCTAAACTTCTTGAAAATGGTAGGGGTTTGCAGAAGACAGAGTTAATTTTTCAGTCATGCTGTGTCCATCTGAAATTAACTAATGCTCCATTTCAGGTCGCCTGCAGCCCGGTCCGCAGGTTAACAAAGCAGCCTCTGTCTAGAACACGAGTTGGCAACCCTTTTGTTTTAAACTAAAAGACAGACCAGAAATAGTTTCATTTTCGTGGGCCTTAGTGTCTGTCATAACTACTTAGCTGAAGATAATATGTAAATTAATGGACATAACTGTGTTCCATTAAAGCTATTTACAGAAAAGGCAGAAGGCCAGACTTGGCCTGCAGGCCGTTCAGTGCTAGTCCCTAATCTTGGACCGCTGCTGGTCAGAGAACACAGGGCAAATCACACGTCACTTCTTAAAGGTTATGTTCTGAAGCTATGGCTGCCATTTCTACTCGTGTTTAATTGGTGACATTTTCATACGGCCGTGCTTTCACTGAGCAGGAGAAGGTACCGTCCACCCACAGGGAAATTTCACCCAATATGCAGAGCGAGGTAAGGAAGAAAGTGTGACGGAGAAGCAGGAATAAAGAGTTGTCTCAAATCTAACTGAGCAACCAGAAGGAACATTGAGAAGTAGTCACTGCATTCAGCATCTGAATGACAGGAGTACATTTGTGGTGGTAGAAGTATAAACATGATTTGTATGAGTTCAGGAGAGAACGAAGGAGAAACGGTAGAATGAACATAGGTGTAAGCTCATGGGTACTTAAATATCTTTTGCCATAAAGAGGTGAAATGGAGCAGTAACAGTAGGAGTATGTAGGCAAGAAAGGGGGTCCCCCGCCTTTAAAAGATGACATTACAAGATATGTGGGAATGAACTTGTGGGGTAGGCACACTTGGTAATTCAGGACTAGGGCACATGTGTGCACTAGTGTCCTCCAGCAGCCAAGACAAACGGGACGGCTGGCGTTTGTGACACTCTTTGAAAACTTGAAAAATATATGAAGCATAAGATTTGGTGAGTTCATGCAAGTCCATTAGAGACTAGAGGGAATTGAAGATCTGTTTCAGTTCAAAACAAAAATCTTAAATCTGGATTGATTATGGGTTATTGGTCCAATAATTTAGGATTTGGATCCTAACTCCAGGTTGCAGACTGATTTTCTCTCAAGAGCATTCCCCTAAAGGAATTCTAGTTTTCTCCTGTAAATTGAAACATTTTGGAACAGATGCCATGAAATGTGATTTGTGTCATGCAAAAATGACATGATATGTATCCTCATATGAATGAAACCAGACTTTTAACTTCAAACATTTCTAGGAGTTCAAACCATGGCTCTATGCATCATTCTTAATATTCTCATGGTAGGATAATAGTTAGACCAGTTTTTAGAAATTCTATCTTTTCCTTAAATGGGACTTTGGTGAATTCATGTTTTGTTTTTGTTTTTTGTTTGTTTTTTGCTTTTTTTACCCTGGTAACTTGAGCTAAACTACTTTACTACCTCACTTTTCTTGACACACTGTCCATCAGGAGTCAAACATAGGCCGGGGATATAGCTCAGGGGCATAAGTACTTGCCTGGCAAGCGCAAGGTCCTGAGTTTGATTCCCAGCAACCCCACCCCCACCCCAAAAAAAGGTCAAACATAAAATTCTTCATATAAACTGTTTAGTAGGAAAAAAATTTATTTTTAATAAAAAAACAT
The DNA here is from genome assembly GCA_004027595.1 of Dinomys branickii. Lineage (NCBI taxonomy): Eukaryota > Metazoa > Chordata > Mammalia > Rodentia > Dinomyidae > Dinomys > Dinomys branickii. The sequence goes on from PVLD010004971.1 coordinate 93,004, forward strand.
TTCTTTTTTTTAAAAGGAGCCAGAGAAAATTTTTTGGCATTAAAGATCATACAATCTTTGTTGTAACTACTCAGGCCACACTTAGTGTGCAGCCTGTCAAAATAACAAGTAAACGAATGAACACGACTGTGATCCAACTCACATTAAGGACAGCTGCTGACTAGTGTGCTGACCCCTGCGTTACATCCCTCCTCATACCTGGTAAGGGCTGCTTCATTCGTAGATGTTAATTCATGTTTCAAGCCTGAAATGCCGTTTATTTTAGAGCTTTACCCTCTTAATACCAGAACTGGGAGGAGAGTTTTGGTTATCATCTCCCCTCTTGTCTTTGAAATTTCCTAGAATCTTAAGGGCCCTCTTGATCAGGTGTTCTGGTGAACAAGTCCCACATGCACTGGACACAGACCCGATTTGCAGAGGGACCTCCTCTGTGGGGAGAGCTGGACCCAGCTTCTGTGGCGTGGGAGGGTGGTGCTCTATATTTCCCCTTACTGTACAGCTCCTTTAGGACTAAATTATCCCATTATGTTTTTGTTGCTACTGTGTTAAAAACTGACTAACTGGTTAACAGTGGGTTAGGCTAGTCCCCCCCAGTTAAAGCCTGTCTTCTGTCTCTGAATTCATATCTGTAGATTCAACCAACCTTGGGTTGAAAATACTAAAAAAAATTGCATCTGTATTGAACATAGACCTTTTCTCCTCCTGTTATTATTCCCTAAACAATGTAGTGTATAACACGAGTGCTAATGAAAAGCAGCCATCAGTGCATAGTCAGTTGGGAACCAGAGTTTAAACCTGGTAGAATGGCTAAAAGTTCATGTTCGCAAGCATTGTGTTGAACTATCATAGAAAATAAAACTTGAATACCACCAGGTGCAATAGTGTCACACAAAATAACCTTTGGGCTTATTTGTTAAGTACATGGCATGAGGGGACCAGTGAGTTTAGAGATAGTACCTCTACTTTATCTGGACCCTTACTATCTTCGCCTGGTGTATAGGAAAAGGAATGCCCTTCCTGGTTCATGGTCACAATAAATGGTCTGCTTTCTTCAAAGCACCTAGCATGGGAGTTTGCTCACAGCCCTGTGCTGAGACCTGACCAGGTCAGAGGCGACAGTAAGAGGTCTTATGGCCCTTTGAACAGTAGTATGTGGATGATGGACTTAAATTATGCTGAGTAACTAGAATACGATCCTGCTGGATACTGTTATGAATAGCTGCTAGTGTCTAGAGAGAAAGAAAGGGGGGCAGTTGCAGACAGTGATTGCAGACCATGGTCTTTGGCCTGCGGACAATTTGCTGCTGCCTCAAAGGGAAATCTAGTTTCAGAGAAATCTAGTTTCTCACCATTTTTTAGGCCTTTGGTAGAAAGAAACTTGTTTTATGCAATTTGATGTCATGTATACATCTCTTTTCTTTTGAGGTTACAAGATGGCATAGATATTTGTGTATTATATGTACAGATTAAACAGTCAGTTCTTCAGAGTTTATTCTTAAACTACAGTCTCAGTCAGCAGCTCTGAATCTGTGTGTGTGTGGGTGTGTGTGTATGTGTGTGTTTTTTCAAAGATGGGTCGTCCTGTAGGACTTCCAGAGTACCTCTTTATAAGAACATCCCAGCTCAGGAGTGGCCCGAGTGCAGAAATGTGCAGAAGTAGGCTTTTCTGCTTCTCCTAGTGCTTCAGGAGACTGGTGGTAGGGTGGGCACACAGAAAGGGAGCAACAGACCTAGCCTGGGCGGGTTCTCCTTTAAGGCTGCGGCAGTCATTTACTCCACTTAGCCTAAACACCATCTATTTAGCAGTAAGAAGGATTAACTTAGAAATATTTTTATGGAAATTATAAGCAAATTTTATTTTTCCTACTTTTTAAAAATTAGTAATATTTGATATATATTTGATAGTACTTATTTGATAGTGATCATATTGATCGTAAGGAGTCTGTACCTGTGCATAATATGTTAATTCTTTTTTACCATCCCCCTTTCCTCCCTTCAACCCTTTTTCCTCTATCATTTACAAGAGCTATTTGCACTTTTTCCCTTCGTTCTGTGTTCTGTTTTTTTCCCATTTCCATTCCCTCTCTCCCCCTCCCCCTCCCCTTGCTCCCCTCCCATTTGAACGTGTTCTTCCCAGTTCCCAATATCTAACCTCTGTTTTGCTGCTTATTTACCCTTTGGGTTTCTCATACCAGAGAAATAATGCAATATTTAAATTTGTGTGTCTGATTTATTTCATTTAAGATTATGGACTTGAGGTGCATCCATTTACCTAAAACAGTTCATCTTTCTTTATGGCATAGTAGTACTCCTTTGTATACAAATACCATTTTCTTTATTCATTGATCTGTTTATAGGCATCCAGGAATTAGTTATTACAAGTTGTGCTGTTAAAAACATTATTTTTTTTATATGTATATCACTGTGGTATGATGCTTTTAACTCTTTAGGGAAGATAGCTAGAAGAGGAATAGTTGGGTCAAATGGGACCTCTAGTTTTAGTTCTTGGAGAAATCTCCACACTGATTTCCCCAGTGGTTGTACCAATTTATGTTCCCACTGGCAATCACTAGCATTTATTATTGATTGATTTCTTGATGATAGCTGTTCTTTCTGTAGATGGAATCTCAGTGTTGTTTTAATTTGCATTTCTCAAAAGACCAGGGATGTTGCACATTTTCCCATATATTTATTTGCTGTTTGTACTTCTCATCAGAGAACTGTCTATTCATTTCAGATGCCCATTTTTGGATTGTTTCTTTAAATTGGGGGTGATCTGAGTTAAAAAAATAAATTATATAGTGCCACTTAACTCTCAAGTTCTTTTAAAAAACCTTTAAATAAACAATTTAAAGTATAAGCATCCTAGTGTTTCAAGTGAACATTTGTGATTTGAATTTATAAAGAAAGACACATGGGGGTTTATTTCTTAAAGCAAGCCATATGTATATATATTTGTTTATTTATTGGGTCTTTTTGAGGCCGGGTTTCACTATGCAATTCATGCCGACCTTGAACTCACTTTGTAGTCCAGGCTGGGCTTGAATTTACACCGATCCTACTGTCTCTGTCTTCTACGTGCAGGGATTATGGGCGAGCACCATCACACACACCCAGCAAACCATATATTTTAATATAAAATAATTCCAGATAATATTCTTTATTTTAAAGATTAAAAAACTAACAAAACAACAATGAAGACAAAATCCAAACAGCACAAAAAGAACAAAAACGATACATGATCTCAAAACAAAATGCTAGGAATTAATAGTGGTTGTTACGTTACATACTGTTATCTTTAGCAAAGTTGTTCAGTCCACCAGACATAAGAATGTAAGATGGATCAAACAAAGACTAACTTATTAATGAAAAATCTTTCAATCATTTCTTTAGTATTACAATATTCTCTGAGCAACATGAAAATTTAGAAAGTTTTAAGTTTAGCAATCGAGGAGAGCTGCATCTGTAATCGGTGCTCTTTGCGCTTTAAAATTCATGCCTGCTGACAGTGATGCCTCCCTAGTCTCTGATGAAGAATTAGTTGGCAGTTTTCACTGTAGCGAGGGTATAGTCAAGACTAATGTTCCCACTCAGTCAGAAATGGTAATGAAACACATAACACCCACTTACTTACGATACTCTTATTTGCCTTTAAATAGATTCATAATAAAAATCTCATGCTACCCTTTGATTTTTTAAAAATTATTTGTGCAAATAGATTATGAAGAGTTAATCCCTTTGACACTTAAGCAAGGGATGAATTTAATTTTTATTTTTGAGCACCGGCAGAGTTCATGGAACAGAAAATGCAGCTCTGTGTGTTACAGTAGAGTAGGAGTTGTAGTTTGCAAGCTGCAAGACAAATTGTTGCTGAAGGAAGAGATGGGACTGTGTAGGACAGCTGTTCATGAGAGTGCAGCTTGAAATGTGGATTAGTGCTAGTTCTTCTGACTTAAATTATTTGTTTTGTTTTATTTGAGACAGGCTTTACTATGCAGTTTTGGCTGGCCTTGACCAGTGAATTCGCTTATGTAGCCCAGGCTGGCCTCACACTCACTGCAGTCCTCCTGCCTCAGCCTCAGGACTGCTGGGATCACAGGCGTGCACCATCATGCCTGGCTTTAAATTTTATTTCATTCATGCTTAGTTTTATTGCTGCTGCTAGCTAGAGAGGCAGGTATATTTATTCTGTACCATGCATGCTTGTTACAAGTAAAATTTACTGTTTTATGGAAGTCACCTGTTAGTGTCTTTGTAGCATTGTATGCTTTACAGCCCACCCGCCTCTTACCACTGGGCAGACAGCCTTGGCCACCTCTCAGTCTGTGGAAGAGTAAGTTGTGGCTGCAGCGGTGAAGGAGATTGACCTGTGCTTGAGAGTTCCAGCCCGTGTAGTCGCTGAGCTGCAGAGAGGAAGCGCTGGTGTGGGGATTCCAGTGAGGAAGCGGTTGTACCATCACAGGCAAATGGCATGAAGCGGTGGCTGGGAACTCAGGGCGGAAGAGGAAGTAGCCACGGTACTGGCAGCAGTGACAGGTCTTCCGGGAGAATGTGGCCGTAGGACACAAGGCAGGGGATGGCTTACAGAGGAGGGAGTGGCTCGGGCTGAGTAGAGCAAGACTGAAAAGAGATTTGTAGCCAAGAAATCCCTGGTGATTTTTAAAGACAGTATCAGTGTTTCACTTTTTTCCTCAACAAGAGTAGGATCACATGTTAATGTATTTTCGGCAGTGGCTCTGCTTTTCCCCAGACATCCTTCCATGATCTGTGTGGAAAGCATTTCAGTTTGTTGTTTATTGAGCACTTGCTTTGGGCAGGCACTAGGGAGACAGCTGTACTGTCTCTTTCTGGTGCTGTGGCTGGAGGGACTTCATGGAGCCAGTGCGGAGTAAAGAACTCTGTGGTACACTGAAGCATGTCCGGTGTGTGTTCAGGTGACGTTAAAATGGGAAAACTGGAGAATGAGGCACATAGAAGGGCTGTTGCTTTGCAGTCTCAGGAGGAGAAGCATTTAGGAGGTAGAGTTAGTAGGCTGCCTGCCCTTTATCCAGAGCAGTGCAGTTTGCTATAAAACCACTGGGCTGAAATCTCACGGTGAAGCTCCTCACTGCAAATCAGACAGAGGTGTGCCAATCTGCAGTGGAGGGGGTGCCCGGCCTTTCCAGCTCAGAAGGTCACAGCCTCAGGGAAGCGTGGGCCAGTCCCAGGGCAGGGCGCAGTAGAAAAATCAGTGCCCGCTCTCGGTAGTTTCTGGGGGAGATGGGCCGATGGCCATGTGAACCATTTTTACTCTGGAGTACGGGTGGGGCAGTTGCTCACCCTGGTTCTACAGGGAGCTGTTTGCCAGGTGCACCCATGCAGTCCCTGTGGCAGCACTGTGAGGAGTCCCTTGAGCTTATCGTGAAGTTAGAGATGCTTCATGCAGAGCTGATTCGAGCATCCTAGCGTGTTTGGCTTAAGTAGATGAGTATTAGTGTGAAAACATGCTACTAAAATACGAAGTGTTGGGTCATTTCCTTTCGGGTTATAAATTTTCAAAGGTACTTGGGGTGGGCTGAGAGGTAAACACTAGGAGTCTGAAAGTTTGTCTGCCCTCTCGGGATTCTTGGTGTCGGTTGGGTTCCGGTATAGTCAGGGTTAATAGAATTATCAGGCTCTGTTGTCACCGTATCAAAGACTCGTAGATGATGGGACTGGCATTCAGGATGCGGGTGTGTGTGAAGTGTCTCCTGAGCACTTCCAGCGCTGTGAGATGAAGAAGGTCAGTAGATGCACGCTGAGTGCGCCTTATATTCAAGATGAAGCGTGAACGGCGTTTCTGGAGCTCAAAAACCAATTTCTGGTCTGGGTGCAGTCAACTCAGTTCACAAATAAAACACTAACCTGAAACGTGAAAGTAATGTTGGAAGAAAATGGTTACCCACAAGCTGCTAATTGATGCGTTGCCTCAGAGATTGAAACCCTATTTCCTCATCTTCTGCGTTGTCCTAATTTCTGCTCTTTGCACTTTGCCTTTTCTGTGCCCCGTCATTGTTCCTTACGATGTCCCTGCTGACGTCCTTCCCCTTGCCGTCGGGTTTCCCTGTACTCCGGATCCCCCATTATTTTTATTATAACCCCCCCCCACTGCTGTTGCTGCATGCTGATTACAGGCCACACCGTCCTGTCCTGCCGCCGGCCGCTCCCACCACCATTCTGTAGCTGAGCAGGGCACACATGCGGGACGGCGCGTTCCATGGTGAATTCTGATTGCTGGCTTGCACCAACAGCCCCTTACTGACAGAAGACATGGGTGGCTGGGTGTGTGCCTATGCATCTGCACGAGCACAAAGACAGCACAGAACGTGTGCTGGTTTAAGTATTTTATAAAATTGTGATTTACCCTGCTTCACCCATTTAAATTGGATAAGCCTATTATTTCTCAACTTTTAAAATACTTCTCTGAAACCTTTTTCCCTATCTTGATATTCACTTGCTTTTGTGGCTTCTAAGCTTTTAAAATTCAGTCAGCAAAAGTTGTGCTATTAATGGGCCCTTGATCAGAAGAACACATTAAACACCCAGTGATTTGAAATACTGTTCCTTGAGGGCTGACTACCTCCCAGTTTCTTCCCTGTAACTTGAGAAGACAGCCTTGGTTCGAGAACAGTGGAGAGCAGAGATGATAAAAGCTTGAGTGTAGCTTAGAATGATGTTTGGACTGACAGTGTCGCTGCTTCTCAAAATTAGTACAAACAATTACAAGTTATGCACAAGCTAGTTTTAGTTTTTGGTGTTTTAAGTGCCTTGTGTGAATTTCCTGGACAGACGTAGATGTAAGAGAAACGTCTCTTTCTGACCTGAGGGAACAGGCCAAAGAATGACTCAGACGAGTCCAGCTTGGAGAGCACCTGGGTTCTTAGGGTCCTTTGCAGAGCAGGGGATGACGGTAGGCTGCAGCACCGCCAGTCCCCCGTGCCTGTGCTGCGCCTCTGGTTTTGTAGAGCACTAGTCAAGACAGTAAGAGCAGCGTGCAAAGCCAGAGGGAGAAGCGGTGCTGCTCACCCCTGCCCCACCCTCCTCGGGACACTCCGGGTCTCGGCCGCGCTGTGTAGCGGTGCTGGTGCGACCCCACCGTGCCGCAGCCTGGCGCACAGCCTCGGACCCAGACGACCCCCTGGCCACTCAGCAGGGCCTACTCCAAGATGCACGGGTTCGGCCCGGGTTCGGAGGGCAGTTTCCACTGCGCACTTTATAACTCAGTGCACTTGTAATTAGGTGGCTTTTGGTGCCGAAGTGTAGCTTAAAGAAGGGAGCACTGCCTAAGCCGGGAGACACTGCAGAAGGCGCTTCGCTCTCTGCCTGGTTTCCGCAACTGGAGACAGCGGCAGATCTTTATCTCACCTTGCATGTGCACAGGAACACTAACGTGTAAACATTCTTTAAAAACAGCCAGGGTAAATGTGACATTTATAATGATGGTGATGAGTCTTTAAATGACCTTTTTAAATACGGAAAATAAAGTCACCTTCACAATAAATTGAAGCAGTACCTTTTCAGAAGTATGGTTAGCAAGCCAAATGTACGTACAACTGGCAAACGTGGAAACCCATCGGGAACTTGTATTTACAAGGCCGACATATGTCATTTACGTTAACAGTTCATTTTTCATCAAATCTCTTGAGTGTCGCTTTTGTAGCAGCAAGGAAGCTTGAGGGGAGTGGACTCCAGAACCCCGTGAGAAGGGGATGCCCGGGGAGAGACTGGCGTCGAGATAGCCGGGCGAGCTCTGCACACAGGGGCTGCTGTGCCAGCGCCGCGGTCTGGGAGAGCACGCTGCGGCTAGCCTCGGAGGAGTTCTTACCTCGGGGTTCTAGAGATTGGTCCTCCTCGACCCACGGACCGCGGTGCCAGCTTTCCCGCATAGGCAGCTCTCCCTCACGGGGCCCCTCTCCTCTCACTCCAGGGGCTTTTGAGGCCCTTGGGGTTTATCGTATTAGTTGACACGCACGACAGTGGCAGTAACCTGTGCTGGGGGCTCTGAAGGGGGCCGGGTGTGTTTGTGTGGAAGGCCTGAGGCTTCTAGAGGCTGTGTGAATGTGTTAATTAAAATCACAAAATGAGAGCATGAACTTCGGTATGGGGGCGGCAGCAGAAGTCACATTCCCTGGAAAAAAGTGCACATGAGCTGTATGAAACTTACATTAAGCAGTGCAGATGTGCAGTTTATTCTGTCGCGGTGAAAATCAGAAAACTGTAGGCATGCCCAGGAGGTCGTTCCCACAGGTATGTGCGGGATCACAGGATGCAGTCCTTGCACCACGCACACCTAAATAATTTTATGTAAAGGTACGTTATGTACTCATGTATATTGTTTGTGTAACAGAGTTTACCATGTCAGCTATTGGAAGTGTGCGGTGTAATGAAGTCGTTTACGTCCCTGTGCCGATAGCACTGTGCATGATCGTCGGCGCTTGTGGCTCCTTCATTTTCACATGTCTCGAGTCCTTCACGAGAATGTGCTGCTGTTTTTGTCCTAAAAATTGAGATTACAATTCAAGGCATTTCTCACAGTCTGAGACACTGGACATGGTATTAGTTCCAACGGCTAGTCCTAATGGTAAACCTACAGCCCGTGAGGAATAAAATCAGACTTTAAAAACCAAGTAATGTAGTAGATGCTTTATAGGTTAATGTAGTACGAGATACCAAATAAGAGATTTGAAAGTATAAATAAGGAAATATTTACAGTGGCGTATATTTGCAAGTGACATAGAATTTCTGAAAGATGCACAGTTTATAGATGTAATGAAGAAATAAATTTGCATGTAGTAGAAGAACCTCGAGATCTCTGTGTCCCGGGCACAGTGGTGTCCTGTGAAATAGATCAACATTCTGTGGTCAAAATCATTTGATAGCATTTGCTTCATTCACTGCCCCAAAAATAAGTCAGTTGCATTTTCTAATGTTGAAACTTTTCTTCATAAAATTCCTAATCATTGGTGTTTTCTGTTGCTTAAAAGGGAGAAAAAAAAAACAAAAACAGAGAACTGGAAATACTTGTTTATATTCAATGTGCTAGTTTCCCTTTTTTCTGTATTTTTATTTCTTTTGGTTGTAGTTTCCTTTTAGAGGACCTATATTTCAGTTCACGTGAGATTATGTATTAGTTTTATAGATTTTTACATAGTTTTAGTTAGATACATTTCCTGCTAAAAATGTGCTTCCTCCTCCATATCACAGCACTGAGCATTTCCAGTTGATGAGGCTGCTCCCCTACCCCCAGCCCTGCTCCCGGGTTAAAGCGCCACTGGCTGATAGGGCATTAGTATTTAAGTTTTTCTGCTGATATGTTGTGGACACCCCAAAGAGGGTGTGCCTTTAGTTGTGTCTGTAAGTCTAGACTACCTTTTCCTTTTAAAATACTGCTGTATGCTTTATGATTAATAATTACCAGAGTGAACTACAGAACATAAGAATAGCTCTTTAGGGAAGCCTTAGTTGAAAAATAAATGTTGCCATCTGGGAAAGCTAAAAATGAAAAAAATTACCTTTATGGATGAGTTATCTTTGAGTTCTCATTGGTAGCTGTGTCAGTTTAAAATTCTGCATGTTGCAAATGATAACCTACACATCATTTTATTGCTTCACCTTTCAGTTGTCTGTAGCACTTACCTAGGTATAACATGTAACACATAGATATGTAGTAAATATATTACTTCTGATGTGATTATCACTGAAAATAACTTGAAATATGCTTGTTTTTTTGTTTTTTTCAGAATAACCTAATTGAGGTTTCAAAAGCTTTTATGGAAATAAAATAGTAAAAAATATTTGAATGTAACCTTTTATTCATTGGTGCTAATGATTGTCTGTGATTCACTGAAACTTAAGTAGGGAAATAAAGATTCTAATTTCCGTAACATGTGGAAGAGGAGGAGAAACCGCTGAGTTTCTGTGGGTTGTAGTGAAGATAATCTGGCATGTGGAAGAGCTTTCATTAAATTTGTCAAGTAAATCTGAGTGTCCACTTTGCACAAAGAGGAGGAGAAACCGCTGAGTTTCTGTGGGTTGTAGTGAAGATAATCTGGCATGTGGAAGAGCTTTCATTAAATTTGTCAAGTAAATCTGAGTGTCCACTTTGCACAAAGCATCTTGTTTAATGTTTTAAAAAGTTTTTAAGATGATTTATCTTTGAGGAGTTTATGATTGTAAATTGTTCAAATCGAACATTGGTTAGTCTCCAAGTTGCAAAAGATCGGAACTCTGAAATGTTTTTTTGGTTGTGGCCCAAGAAAACTAAACTGAGATGCCCCACCCCCAGAGTGGTGCTTGGGAACGCCCACCTCTCACCCCTCGAGACTGTCTATTTGCTAACGTGAGAAGGACATACAGGATTCTTTTCAAGATCACTGACGTTATGTAACAACTTTCATTTGCATTTCTCAGTGGGAAGCTAGGTCAGGGTCCCTCCTCGTAATAGCACAGCATCTTGGCACAGCTGTCATCAAAGGCGTCTGCTTGAAGGAAAAACTTGTTTCAGAATTTTATAAATGCTTCCTGTACAATCAGTTTAAATAGTGTCTTAACAATCTGGTTTTTCCTCCTTCTTGCAACTTTAAAAATACAACATTTCAGATATTTTAAGTCATCAAAATTTTATTTCCAAAGTAGTTAGAAATGGCAAGAAGAGACTTCCAAAAAATCAGTGCAGAACAGTGTGAAGAGTGTGGTACCATTTGTTTAAAGGGGGCTTGGGTATGTACCTAGAAACTACTGGGTAAAGAATATTTCTGGGAGAATAAATAAAATTAAGAATTGTTTCTTTGGGCAAAGGGACAGATCTTGTAAGAGAGTCTGTATTAAGACAAGAATCTGTATTCTCAGATGGCCCTGCGGAAGCACCAGTGACCAACGGGAGCACAGCCACGGGGCCGGCCCTCAACGACGACCTGGACATCTTTGGACCGATGATTTCTAACCCTTTACCTGCAACTGTCATGCCCCCAGCTCAGGTATGTGATGAGTACATGGTCTTACATGGCCACTGACTGTTCCTTTTTGAAACATCTCAGAAACTTAATTTTTAAATAATTGTTTCTGAGGAGTCACTGGTTTAAAAAACTCCCTTAAGCCCAGGATTTGGCATATGAAACCTGCAGTTTGTTTTGAGTAGATAAAGTTTTATTGGGACCCAAGTACTGCCATCAGTTTAAGTATTGTCTTTGGCTACTGCATTGCTGCCAAAGAAGAGTTGGAAAGTTTCAGTGGGGGCCGTCTGACCCACAAAGCGTAAAATATTTAAAGTTCTGGTACTTGTTTGTTCAGTTATGATAAGCAAAGAGAAAAAACTTGGACGACCTTAGCCTGACCTAAAATGAACAAGGTCACATACATCCTTTTTTTTAAACTGGATATTTGCTAGTTGTGACTACAATAGGAAGTTCTAGCAAATTCAGTATGTATGTTCTTTTTGCTGAAGCTAAACTATGCTTTAATTGGCTTAAAAACCTCCCTTGCCTTGTTGTGTGTGTGAAGAATTGTTTAGAATAGTAATATTAATGATCAAGAGTATTTTTGAAATAGTAATGGAGAAGAAATTTTAAATTGTATTCTTTAACATTACATGAAATTTTTACCAGGTGAAATACCAGAACTTTCAGGGTACAAACAATTCTTAAGCACCTAACAATAGGATTCTCTGTATATTTAAACTTTGTAATCAGTTTGTTTCAGTATAGCACAATTGTTAGGAACGTGCATCTTTTCTATAGAAAAACTGATCCGTATCTGATTTATATAGGTAGTTTTAATACAAAAAGTCTAGGTCTTATTAAGGAGACTAATAACATTAAACATTTTGATATGACAGTTATTGTACACTTATCACGGGAATTGAACCAAGTAGGTTTCTTAGGAAATAATTAAATGGATCTTTATCAAAATTGCCTGTAGCCTTTATTTTCAGCAGACAGCCCATTTAATGGCTTTGTCCTTTCTCCCTCTGTTGCAGTACACATAAAAAGATGAACAGTATTATAAATACTCTGGTTTTGATTAACATTTACTGTGAATTTGTGCAGGCATGGCTCTGCACAAGGCCACAGGGTTGTCTAACACCGTGGCTTTCAAAGAAATTCTTAGTGCATTTGACAGTCGGAGCATGAAGAGCAATTTATTCCAGTCCAGCATTGCATGGGAAGGCTGTAATACCCGCTAGGCTTCTTTCAGTTCCACTGAGGTGCAAGTTGCTTTGTATCCGCATAGAGAATGAGCTCTCACCTGTGAGGCAGGGTGTGTTTCACATGTCCTGTTCACTGTACAGCAGTAAGTGGAACAGTGTGGATGCCCTTAAACTCCTGTGCGCAGTGGTGCTGTGATAAGGGTGCAGAGCTCCTTCCTAGGAGGGGCAGGGCTGATAGGGACCTGGTACAATAACAAAGTTAGGTTTTTAAGTCTTGTCTGCTTCTCTCTTTGGAACATTTGGTGAACAGAATTATTGTTCATTTCAGCTGCATTTATTGCCAGGTGTGCTGTCCTAGCACACAGGAGGCTGAGGCAGGAGGATTACAGCAAGCTGGAGGCCAGCATGAGCTATAAAGTGAGTTTAAGGCCAGCTTGAGCTACATAGTGAGATACTGTCTCAAATAATAAACTACATATAAAGATTAAAATCCAGGTATATTTTTAAAACAGCGCCTCTGAAGCCAGGCATGGTGGCACACACCTGTAGTCCCAGCACTTGGGAGGCTGAGGCAGGAGGATCTTTGCAAGTTTAAGACCAGCCTGGGCTACAAAGTGAGCTCAAGGCCAGTCTGAACTTCATAGCAAGCCCCTGTCAAAACAACAATATGATTTACTAATTTTGGTGGATATTCTGTATATGAAATTGAGCTTAAACTAGTTTGTATGCCAAGATTATAAACTACTCTGAAGCCTGTTCTTTTATTCCTGGTATTTTCTTTCGAGCATATGTAAGTTGTACTAAAAGCCTTTCTGTGCGAGTATGAAATGGGTTCACTTGACCATATGCTCTGTCTGTGTGGGCCTAGGACTCCTTGGCTAACAGCTGGGCATGGACAGTCTGTGGGTGGTGGGAGGGACAGACAGCTCCAGAGCGCTCCTCGCCTATGTGCCGTCTCCACACCCCTGTGGCACACAGAGCAGGACAAGGGCTGAGGACTGTTTAGAAGGCCAGAGAGGCTTTGGTGGCCTCAAGGCTCCCTGAAGTTCAAAATGACAGGCGAGCATCATTCTCCTCTCCTCTTGGCAAATAGATCTCCAGAAGTAAAGGGCCATCTGCGTGTGTACAGCTGTGCCGTGTAAGGCTGTCATTTCAGACTGCCAGGTGTTCATGTTCAGGTAGATGTTCCATATTGTCTACCTTCATCAGAAAAAACATGATGTTCAGGTCATGGGGATATTGGGCTGCTCTTGTATGAAATTGGAATTTTAGTTTCACAAACTATTTTGGGTTTTCTTGTGCTTACATCTACAGGGTAAGACCCCAGGGTGTTGGACAAATTCTTAGAGTGAACAGACTTTAAACGTGAGGAAAAAGATCAGTTAGTGATGTAGCTGCTTTGGTATCTAGCAGTATGAACAGCATGTACCAAGCAGGGAGCCTCACGTTGTGTTCACAGACGTGCTGTGTATGCAGAAAGGCCCAGCGTGACAGGCATGCGCCAAGGCACCAGTCCTGCCTGCCTGCATCAGCTTGTGCTCTTAGCCTCTGCGAGCTGTATATTCCTTGGTAGCTAAGGTTTATGCAAAGGGACTGTTATGTGTTCCATTTCATATTATGAAATTTTGCAAAACAAAGTGTCTTAGTCTTCTGTAACTAGCCATTATCGTTGAAAATGACTGTTCTACTTACTTTGTGAATAGAATGCTTGGGTGTTAATTTATTATATGGTTTTCTAGACAGGGGATTGTTTTAACTTCTATTTACAGTTTTGAGAAGACGTAAGCGGCCTTGACTAGTCTTTATCAAATTTTTGAAACTTTGCATATTGAAAACATTTAATGACTGCAGAGATGAGTAGGTAAGATCTGTAAGATGGTAAACAGAATTCTGATATTAATAGCTACATCAGAGTCCTTTACCTCCAAGTGGAGGAGCATGTGTGTCCATTTTAATGTTGCGACTGATCTAGAAGCCAGGTGTGGTGGCACATACGGCTGCAGACTTGAGGCCAACCTGAGCCTAAACATAGTGACTTCAGGAGCAGCCTGGACTACATAGGTGAGACCTTGTCTCAGAAAAGAAAACCCAGCACCTGCCCTAGATGACATATGTAAGAATCCAACAGTGTATCCTTTGAAAAGATAAGTAGTAAGCATTGTAGGACATTCATGCAGTCTGTTAGTTGCAGATCCCTCCACCCCCACCCTCCACCCCATACCAAGGATTGAGCCTAGGGCCTTCATTTTGAGCTGCATTTGACATTTATTTTGAGATAAGATCTCACCAAGTCACCCAGGCTGAGCTTGAACTTGGTGATCCTCTTGCCTTAGCCTCACAGAGTGCTAAGAATTACAAGTGTGTGCCACCACACCCGGCTTAGAAATGCTCTTTGTGCCAAACTACCAGTTTGTTCCTTGAAGCATTAGTTGTGGTCCTGAAGCACTGTCCACACAGCTGTTGGACCAGTTATGTTCCAAGTGTGAGGAGTTAAACCACCACCTCAGCCCAGCTGGAAGATGCAGCTCATTGTGAAAGCTGTCGCGTCTCTTTCACATCAACAGACTCCAAGTAAGAAACACTGTACCTGCACTTGAGATGTTTTTGAGTGGGCTCAGGAACAGTCATCTTGAGTGTCACCATTTTACCTCAGTTCCTAATTTCATAACTTTATTTGGCTTTTAGGTACAAGATGAGCTGTGCTGTATTGTGCACAATTCAACATCTTATTTTGGTGTTTATCTTAGGGGAATTGCTCTGTACCAGCAGCTGCTACCCTGTCTATAGTGACATCTGGGGATCTGGATCTGTTCACAGAGCAAACCACAAAATCAGAAGAAGTAGCAAAGAAACAACTCTCCAAAGACTCAATCTTGTCTCTGTATGGTACTGGAACCATTCAGCAGCAGAGCACTCCTGGTAACTAATTTTGAAGTGTGCTTTCAGTGAAGTTCAGTGAAGTACAGTGACACCGCTAGAAGTACTTTGCAATTGCAGTAATATCCATTGTATTTCTTACCTGCTTTCCTACAGCAACAGTTGCTTTGGTTGCTGCACTTTACACAACTATGAAACAAATGGAACAGTCACTTAACTTTATTGATCAAGAAGTAACAAGCTGTTCACACATCACTTAATATTATTTCACAAGCATATAAAACATGAATTTTCTTTAAAGAATTATTGAAATTTGATTTATATGAAATTTTTGACAGTATATTTCTTCTGCAGGTAAACAGGAAGCAGTCTGAGTTATCACATGGGTTCCAAAACCTTGGAAATTTTCAGTCATTACAATAAAATACAAGCATAAAATTTATTCACTTTTAGTCTTCTAAACCATTTCCTCTGAAAGAGTGGTTCATACATGTGCTGCAGTGGTAGGCGGTTCTCCTTTCCTGTGTGCTGCGGGGCAGCGTATGCTGACTCTGTCCTGGGGAGTCTGGCTCCCACCATAGAAGATACCTGTGTGGCTACTGCCTGAAAATTATGTGTTCTAATTAAGTTTTTTTTCAAGGTAATACTTGATTTTCTAGCACTCTAGAAATACACAGATCTGAAAGCTTAGATGTAGGTTATTCCAACTGGTAGGAAAAAGCAGACTGGGGGGAAACTTTATTATTTTATCAGGAAGATGATAATCCTGTGTTTGCAGAGGTGCACGTGGCCAGATGCATCAGCCCCTCTATTCACTTTTCCTTCATTGTTCTTATGATGCAGGTGTGTTTATGGGACCCGCAAATCTACCGTTTACCTCGCAAGCACCAAGCACATTTCAGGGTTTCCCATCGATGGGCGTGCCTGTGCCTGCGGCTCCTGGCCTCCTAGGAAATGTGCTGGGACCGAGCACAAGCATGATGGTGGGCATGCCCATGCCCAATGGGTTCATGGGAAATGCACAAACTGGTGTGATGCCCCTTTCTCAAAATGCCGTTGGCCCCCAAGGAGGAATGGTGGGACCTATGGGCGCGCCCCCGAGCAAGTTCGGCCTGCCACAGGCTCAGCAGCCCCAGTGGGGCCTCTCCCAGGTAGGGGCCATTTGTTCCTCAGTTTCTCCTGCTGAGTGTTGTTTTGAAATGCTCTAGATTTACGATGCAGAATGGCTAACGTTGTATAAGGTCAAAGTGTTGTAAATAGTAGGAAGTTTTATGATTTATTAGTGTCCCTATTCTGAAAAGAAAGTTTTTTTTTTTTTCCCCATTTCAGACTGTCACACAACTGTAATGTTAGACATTCCTAATGTATTTGAAATAGCTAGAAATTATCATGGGCATTACAAGACTCTTGGTCTGACCCCTTGTCATCAAGCTTTACCCAGCTCTTTGGTCTCATGTGTGTGAAGACCACTTATATCCACCTTGTACTAATACCTTGGGAGTTTGGACACTGTTTACAAATTGGAAAAACCCAGCCTCATATTCTCAAAGCACATTTTGCAGTCGTGGTATAAAGCATTGATGCTGGTGTTAGGCAGGCAGGATGTTGGTCTCGCAGCAGCGGGCGCCCTTTTCCAGCACTGTCCGTGGTGTGTACGGCCCAGGGCATGACGGCTCTGAGGACAGGCTCTGCCTGTGTGGTCACACACTTCATCATGGTGGTTGTTAGTGTCCTTGAAAAGTTGCAAGTAGAATAATACACTTTTACCCTGAGCATGGCTTTTGAACTCACTGTGTACTTCATGGTAAATCTTGCCTTTCCTTCTAATCCCAGTCTTTAAGACATCACAACATCAAAAGACTCAGGAACCAATTTAAGTCCTTTTCTGGAAGGAAAACATGTGGCTGGGTGTGGTGGCATATGCCTGTGATCTCAGCCAGGCAGGAGAGTCACAAATTCAAGGCCAGCCTGGGCAGCTTAGCAAGGTCCTGTCTCAAAAATTTTTTAAAACAGGGTGAAGGTGTATAGCTCAATGACAGAGTGCTTGCCTGGCATGTGCAGAACCCTGGGTTCAACTGCCGCACCCCCCTCCCACCAGCAAATTAAATAAATAATCTTTCACTTTATAGCATATAATGGATATTATTATTAGCTCTTATTTTAGTATTTGAACACAAAAAGAGTAATTGCTCTGGAACAGACATAGAACCTGATAACCATTGTACAAAGTTTATAGAATAATTGTGAAGTATTTCACTAAAATTTTCTTAATCTTCATAGTAATAAGACAATATCTTAATATATAGTTGAAAGACTAATGGACCTCTTTTCATATACCTAGTTAAAAAATAAAAGGTTGCTTTGGTATTTTTTCCACTGTGGTTAATCATTGGGGATAAAAACCTGAATATAGAAAGTGGGCAAATAGAATTGAGGGTACTTTATGAGCAGTGCTAAAAGTTTGAAGGAAATAAGCAGAAAACAGAGTAGGTATTGATTTCTGTAGAGAAATATTTTTATGTCAGTCTGCTTTTATCCCAGTGCTTTGACTAATTTTCACAGGACTGAAGCGCATCCAGTCTTGGCTGGAGGCCGCGGCGCTCAGGCACCCTGTCACGCTAAGCCTTCTGTGCTCCACAGGTGAACCAGCAGATGGCGGGCCTGAGCATGGGCGTGGGCAGCGCCGGCCCCGCGGCAGGCTTCAGCCAGACCCCCAGCACCACGGCAGGCTGGCCGGCAGGCTCGTCGGGGCAGACGCTGAGCACGCAGCTGTGGAAGTGAGAGTCGGTAAAGCCTCGTCCGGAACGAACACCCGACATTCCTTGCTAAATGCATCTAGTTCCCGTTTACTCATGTACATACAACTGCCCCCCCCCGCCCACTCCGTCTGTCCATACTAAGAGTGACCTGACTGATCGTGTTGGGCTGTGCCGATCACTTTGATGCGGCGGAAAGCAGGTTGGGAACCGTTTCATGTCAAGGACAGCTCTGCTCATACTGCCCTGATGTCATACAGCCACGTTATTTGAGAAGCTGCCCAGTCAACTTGCATAATCCGTTTTACTCTCAATAAAATTATAGCTCTAATGTTTGCATATAAGGGAAGTAGTTACATTAGTCATACCTCTAACAGTATAGACCCCACCCCAAATTAGCCAGTAATCTGTAGGAAGGTACTGTATGATCCAATGTTTAATCATATAAATAGAATGTAAATGTATCACTGAGCACTGTTTTCTAGTGTACTGAAATTCTTTTTATTTCATCATTCACCTCACTGTGCTGTTGTTACGATGTGCTTAACAGGGAACGTGGTTAGTGAAAGGAAGATAAACCTGGATGTTACTACAGACCTTAATGAATGTTTGAAGAATTCAAATTTTATCTGCCTCTTGAATTTGGATCGCTAATGTACATAGTGCTAGGACATGAAGACCTTTTCTGCACTATATGCAAACAGGGTAACTAAACAAAGCTACCTTCAATCCTTGAAGGTATATCCAGGTTTGACAGTAATTGTGTTTACATTTTATGGTGCCTAGTATTGACAAAATGTTATTTCCCTATATTAAACAGGTGAATCCATAGACCTTTTTGTGAGGTTTTTGGTTTTTCTTCCCCCTATAGTGTGTTCTTCCCACTAACTTCCAAAGGTTCATGTTGCAAAGTCAAGAAATGAGAATGTACATTTGACCAAAGACTCATCATTGGTTTCCAGGACCTGGTCTTCACAGTTCTAGCAATTGTAAGGCCAAATGGGGAAAGAAGAGGATGTAAATGGCACTTTGCAGTGTCCTTTAGCCTCACCACACAGACTCTTGCCAGTTACGTTGTAGAGAAAACATGCAGAACAGATGAAGACAAGACACACGTTTTGTACCGTCCAGCTCGCTTTTGCTAGCTCACGGGCTCTGCTGGAGCAGACGTCTGCCCGGTGACAGTGCAGACGGCTGTACTGAAGCAGAGCCCACAGTACCTGAATGTTCCGCAGCCTGCCGCCCAGCGTCCTCCCACCTCCACTGGCCGGGCACACTACACCTCGATATTCACTGTGTCCAGGCTGTACTTGGGCTCGTTGGCCAGGTTGACCTTCTCTGTCCGAGTGTGCCACACGAGGACCTGGGGAGGGAAACACTGGGGTAGCCACACTCAGTGCTGACACGCAGGGCCAGGCCGTGAACGTGCAATGAGTACCTTGGTGCAGTTATTTGCTTTCGGTTCCAGTTCTTCCACAGTGGTTATCTGTTTCAGAAAGTCAGATTCTTGCATCCCCGGCTGGGACCCTCGACGCTTAAATACAGCTTTTGGATTGGACAAGATGACTTGAAGACTTACAGCAAATCCTTTTTGAAAAGTTAAGAAAAAAAAAGACTAAGTAAAATACTGATGTATTTTTTCCTGTGTAATTTTGGTCACATCAAAAAGTTTCTTAAACACCTACTGCATGTATGAGAGCTTGGCTTACAAACCGAGTAGGGCACCACCTGTGTCAGTGTCAAGTGTCAGTCACTACAATAGCACACATTCGGGGCCAAACACACATCCCCAAGGGCTGAGCAGAAGACAGGAAGGCTGCTGTCTTGATCCTAGGGGTGGATTTTATAAGCTTTCGTTTCACACCCGCCATGGACGCTTGGAATTCGGGAGCCTTGAGTGTGAGTGCCCCGCCGTCTCTCAACACCACTCACTGTACGTGCTATACCAAAACCAGCGCTTCTTTGCTCCGTGAAGTCAGCCACCTAGCAAATGAAACAGACCTACTTCATGACCACTTGTTTCCATCTGAAAAGAGTGGGGGTTTGGTAATCAATGCTGAGCCATTTTGATAAATCTGATCTTGGTCTTTGTATTTGAGTGACACCCCCCCAACCCTAGCTAAAGGGCCATGGGTATAGCTTACCCGTGGGTAACATGCACCTGGCCCTAGGTTCTATCCCAGCATTGCCCCCCCAATATAGAAATTCTCTCTGTGCTTTGGCCATATAGCATTACCGTATAACCCGCAGTTTAGCAAACTGAATTTAAGCCTCAGACATGCAGGAGGAGCTGGAAGAACCCCAGCCACATGCCAGCCGGCTCATGTGGGCCCCTGCTGCCCCTGGGAAACAGAAATTCAGCTACACATAAATGCAACTTTATAGAGCAGGCTCTACATGACGCAAAACAGATTACATTAGTGTTAGGATGCCCACAGTCCGGCAGAAAGAACACTTGTGTTTCTCTTCCCCAGGCTGCTGCTGCTGTTTGCCCAAGGCCTTGCACTTGGGAGAGGGCCAAGTCACTGAGCCTGCCTTGGTTTTGTAACTTCCATATTTACTCAGCTGCAAGAGAAGAGTGAAGCCTTGTCTGACTGGTGAGACGTGTGTGGAAATCCTCCCGAGTACAGACACTGCTCGAACAATGATCTGTATGTCATTTACGATACCGCTGTACGTGGAGTCAGGAGAGACGTGGTGGCTGCCATGTCTGGTTGGGAGGATTCTGGCTGACGGGAAGGGTCTGTGAGGTTCTGGGAAGCACAGCCGGGCCACGTGCCTGTCACATCACTGATAAGAAGCTGTAAGTCCTTGTGAGCACAGCTAAGACAGAACAGGACTCATAACACAAAAGCCAAAGGTTCAAATTGATCCCAAGGTGCCTTTTCTCATATGCCCAGATTGTAGTGCTAAGAGTTCTTGCCTGCTTTTTATATGCATGTAAGGGGGGGTTAATTTTTTTTTTAGATAAAATACAATTTTATTTATAATTTCTCATGATACATGAAATAAGCTCCATAAAATGTTCATTTCTTCATAGTTTACAAATACTCAAAATAGAAGTTTGCTTGAATTACTATTACATATGCATTATGGCAAGGAACTATTCAGAAAAGACACATCTGTTCTGCTTAAGGCATACTTGAAAGTATACCATTCCATGAATTACTGCACATCTGAAAGCACACCTGCATGAAAGTGTTAAAGCCAGCCAGGTACATTTAAATGACGTGGGTCATAAACAGAGACTGGAAGACAGAAACACATTTTCCTTATCAAAATATGCAACTGTTGGGAAACCTCTGCCTTCCTTACCTTTAGAATCAAGAACACCAAGCACCATCAGGTAAGTTAGCAAAACACATGTTCTGTACATGAATTTCTTCTAACATCATAACCAATGGCTTTTAGAAGGTGAAGAGAATTAATGGTGCCCTTTACACTACAGTATATGGAAACAACTCAGGAGAACCCTGCTCTTCCCACCCTCCCCAAGTCACCGTCTAATTTACCCCGAGGGCTACTCCATGGCGTTTCAGGTCTGGGCGCTGGAGTTGGATTTGGAACTGGCAGGACAGAAGATGCCTTCAGACCCTGTCTGTTCTTTGAGTTTTGTCTTTTGGATTTCCCCTGATTGTCCACGCACAAGCTGACTTGTTGGGAACTTGACCATGATTGTAGTGCTTGCCGGCTGGTCGCTTCCCCTTGCCGAACAGTGTAAAAAGTTTTTTAGAAAATACTGAATTGTCCCCTGGCAGCGTGGGTCCTGCCTGTGGCCTAGGATTGTTAAGGGCCTTTTCGTGTGTAAGGTGAAGGGAAGACCCTGTAGCTGCAAGGACCCAGCACCCCCTAGCCTGGTGGGGCCACACCTACAGGAGGCCCCTTCCCAGAGTCCCACAGGCAGTGGCAAGCCAGCCCTTCAACCCTGAAGGGAGACACATTAACCTTCTCCATCTCCTGGACCCAGCTTCTTCCTTTTTAGCCAATTAGCCCTTCTTGAGTACTCTGACGCTTCCAGTTTATTTTTGAGTCTACGTAGTTTTGGGTGGCCTTGACCACACTAAGTAGCTCAGGCCAGCCTCAAACTCACTATGATTACAGGCATGTGCCCGCTGCTGTGGAATATTCCTTATATGGCTTCAAAATTCTGATTTTACTGCGCCATTCTCTCCAAAATGGGGGAGGAAGATCTAAATGGGGCAGAAGTAATTCTGAAAAAGGTATGAAACCACTGTGGTGTGATTTCCTGCATTTGCCCTGAGACTAACAGAAGTAATTCTGAAAAAGGTATGAAACCACTGTGGTGTGATTTCCTGCATTTGCCCTGAGACTAACACGTTCATTATCCTGACCACTGGAGGATTCAGCTTATTTTCTTGCTTTCCTTAGCTCAGAGCACAGTTAAGTGGCAAATCTACTACAGAAGCACAGTGAGCTCCTCCCTGCAGGCAGAGACCTTATGCTAAGCAGGCCAACTCCTTGGGTACTCTGGGAAATCTGTCCTGCTCAGATGCTGGGACAGTTCTCCTCTAAGGCCCGGCAGGGCTTTTCACTTCTAACCCATTGATTTCCACCCTGTTGGGTGTCATGGGCTTTCTTCAGTTCCAGGTATTTATGATTCACATTTTGTGTCTTTGTGTTTGCAGTGAGTAGTTTAGTTTTGAAGATGTTGCAGTGGCCTTTTAGATAGTAGGAGTCTTACACAAATCATGGGAGTAGGATTTTCTGTCCTGGTAAATTGTATAAAAACAAAATGCCAATGAAAGGTGGCTGCTTGCTGTGAAGGCACAATATTTCCTACCTTCTCCAAGGGAATTCAGGTGGGAGGAAATATATTCCCTCCCAGGCAGGGGGACAGGGCCTGCCTCAGTAGATGTCAACTGGTTACTGGGGAGAAAATCTGTTAGTGATGCACAGTCCAACAGCAAGCTACTCCCACCGCTGAACAGCATACAGCAATAGGGAGGGGGTTTCGCTTTCATCTTGAATAACTAAAAGCCAGGTAAGATGTTGGGAAACAGCTTCTAGACATTGGAAAAGCGACATATAGGACATACTGCCCAGAGAGAGTTGCGTGAGCTCTGTGTCCTACCTGGAGAGTGCACAGCTGCACCACAGGGCAGGAACTCACCTCCACAGCCACTTGGGCTGTGAGAAAACAGAACTGAGAATATAGGAGACCAAGACAAGTAGAATTTACAGAGTGCAGGAGAGGGAAAGGGCCACAGTGGGTGCCCCTCAAGTCTTGTTTGTACAACCAGCAATCCCTACAGAATTACCCAGAGCAGGCTGGGAGGAGTTCACATTCTCAAGGGTTCACATTCTCAAAGCTGATGCACCTGCAGAAGTCTGTGAAAGGTTCGTGTCCTGGGTAGGGTCATTTTAGCCCCAAGAGCTCAGCTGGTTCTAACAATTTTTCTCTAATTTTTATTATTTTATTTGTTTTTTCTTTTTGAGACAGGGCTTGCTGTGTAGGCCGGGCTGACCTTGAACTCGCTATGTAGCCCAGGCTGGCCTTGAACTCATGGCAATCCATCTGCCTTAGCCTCCAGAGTGCTAAGATTATGGGCATGTACCACCACACTCAGCTTCTAACTTTAAAAGCAAGGCTTGACAAGATTAAATGTTTCCAGGTAACTTGTGTCCCAATACAGTGCTCCAGAATTATACATAGGTATGTTACAGTTTGTGTCTAGATGTCCCCCCAAAGCCTCATGCAGTCATGGGGTGGGCTTCTAGAGGTTATAATTGACTCATTCATGGTCCAATGTTGGAATTATGGATGTGAGTGCCACACCCGCCCTAGGGCGGGTAGTTTGCTTACAATGTAAGGGAGGGAAAAAAGCTGCTTGCCACCACTCTTTCATTTTGCTTTTGTTTCTTTGCTGCTTTCTGCTGCCATGAACTGTTGCTCTCTGCCATGTGCCACTCTACCTTGGAGCCAACTGAGCATGGACTGAAACCTCCACAGACTGAGCAGAATAAACCTTTCCTTCCTTAACTTTGGACATGAAATATTTTGTCTCAGCAATGAGAGAAAAGTAACCAAGATGAGGTGGAACTTCGGGGAAGGTGGCAGAGGAATAAACAACAATAAATTAGTCTCCAAGATTTAGAATCTAGACACTGGAGAACAACTGGGGGAAGAAAAGACGGGAGGTGGACCCCTGGGACCCAGGAAGGATCCGAAGGGAGGCTGCAGAGAAACTGAAAGGGCAGACTATAGTGCAGAAAAAGGAAGGGGCAATCTGCACTTCCTCCCTGGCTCCTGGTTTGTGGTTCGTGAGAAAAGAAGACTGAATCTACAGGGACACAGAGAAAGTGGGAAGTTCCAGAGGCCTTGGGAGAAGCACACCAGTGGAATGGAGCAGTAGGTGCTGTCCAGTGCAATGGCTGGTGAGTGACTCCAGTCCAAGCGCCTGCCACAGCCCCTGCAGAGGGTGGCTGGTTGGATGCCATTTTAGCTGGACCTGTAACTTAGAGCAGCCCAGGGTTGTCTCCTGTCAGGACTCCAAACGTTACACTCTCACATTTCTTGGGTGAGGGACGTCCACAGGAGATATCCATGGTCAGGAAGCCCTAGACAGGCTGGTAAGAAATACCCAGAGTTACAAGATAAAGGACTCAGGCTCCATCTCCCCTGACCAGAGGCCAGGTTCAACTTGAATTTCTGTGGATTTGAAAATCCTGGAACCAGCATCCTGCCCTAACACTACTGCTGTTTTGCTGAAAGCAGAATCACACCTTGAATCAAACACTGCCGCAAAGCTATAGACCTCAGAAGGTAGCCACAGGCCTAAAATTGCAGAAAAATTTGTTTTTTTTGCCTCTACTTTTGGTCTTTAAAACTTTTTTTATTGCTTCCTTTTTTTTTTTTTTTTGGTGAGTATAAATACTATTTTTAGTTGTTTTGTTCAGTTCTTGTTAATGTTTTTTCCTTCCTTCCCTCCTGTTTTCTTCAGCAAATTCCTAAGGCTTGGGTGATCTTCCTTTATCTCTCAGTCTCGCATCTACTCCTTTTTTCTTCTTTCATTTCTCTATTTTTTCCTTTTTTCCCTTTTATATTTTCTCTCCTGAGGGTAAAATTGCTCTATTGAGTGGATACTTACTGTATACACTTTTCTGCTTTGTCTTAGATTTAGTTAAACAACTATGTCTTAGTTATTTTTCTTGTTGCTGAGACAAAATACCCAACACCTAAAATTAAAGGGGGGAAGGTTTATTTAGCTCACATTTAAGAGATTTCGTTTCATAATTAGCAGGCTCCAAGGCGTGGTACATGGCAGAGAGACAGCCATCCATGGCAGTGGAGGACAGCAAAAGCAGCAACCAAGAGAGAGCATACAAGCCTCTTTACAGCTCTCATATAGTGTTGAGGCTACCCTCCCCAAGGCAATGTAACATTCATACCCTCAGTCCCAGCATTGTACCATAAACCCTTCCTCCATGGACCTCATGAAGTTTTGGGGGGACA
The DNA here is from genome assembly GCA_004027595.1 of Dinomys branickii. NCBI lineage: Eukaryota > Metazoa > Chordata > Mammalia > Rodentia > Dinomyidae > Dinomys > Dinomys branickii. Next base: position 118,274 of record PVLD010004971.1, read on the forward strand.
TCCAGACACAAACCGTAACAAACTCTAAATCTTGTTCTTATAATTAAAGATGGCAAATTGTTATCATAGTTGGGTCATTTTCTTTTTTTTTTTTTTTTT